>BMAO01033361.1:0-17018 GCA_019973975.1 Trichonephila clavata
TAGTGATAACCAGTGATACTTAGTGATACTTAGTGATAACCAGTGTTTCCTTGTTAAATTTTCTCTGATATATTAAAATATGAATAAATCCCCTTCTAAGCTTTATATTACAAAGTTCCTAGTTTAACCTTCCTACAGAGGTCCTAGCTATCTATAGACAATATATATTTGCTATAGAAGAATAAGGTATTATCCATTTACATACGCTTTTTCAGATCCTGAACGTAGTTGGATATCTTGAATCAGTGGTGTTTAAACTGTGTTCAATGAAACCCAGTGGTTATACAAGGGGTGCCCCAAGTCACAATAAAAAATCGAAAGGAAAATTATAAAGTATGTGCTAAGCGGACTTATAAATTAGTATAACCAGAAGTATCTAAAGCTCATCCCAGTCAATAAGACTGAAAGTTTTATTTACGCATTAGATAGCTTTATTTTGTAATATTTTTCAAACTTTTATTGTACTATAATAAGAGAATACTAAAACGTATTTTTAGCGCGTTTTTCACATAGTGGAACAAAAGCACTATTAGGACGCAAATTTCGTCTTCGTTCTATATTTTGTCGTACCTTTTTTTCAGCCAATAAGCAACCAATTGACCTCGGGTTTTCGGCATTTGGTCGCATTTGTGCCCTAGATGAGCCGAATCATATTTAAATTTTCCCATAGTTTTCCCAAATTTTCCTGAATTTCGCTAGTATAACAAAATAAGCTAAATAAACTTTAAGTAATGTAGTAGTTAAGTTATTATTAATTGTATATACTTTTCCTTGTTAAACTTAAAAGAATAAATACATAGAAGCGAGTTTTATGCCTAGACAAGTAGTTAAGTCACCTTCTCCGGGCTTTTGTAACTTCTGTAAAAAAAAAATTTTTTTTTTTGCTTTTTTATAGTGCTGATACAGATTTGTGTCATTATTTCATTTCAGCTCAATAGTAGTACATTTAGAGGAGTGGTACAGTACACTACTTTCTGTTAATAAAAAGTTCATTAGTTGCATTATTGTAAAATACAACATGTGAAAAACGCGCTAAAATTACTTGGCCATGCCAATGATTAATATCTTTTGAAAATAATCAAACGGGGGTCAGCAATTGATAAAAACGTTTTGAACATAATTAACTGTGTGAAATTTTTTCTGTAAGTTATGTATAATAGTAGAATTGTTTTAACCTTCAGATTTATCCATCACTGTTTTATTACAAAATTTACAGTCCCTTATGTGAATATAATCACTGTCTTTTTAAGAATTTTCATATAGTAACCGAGATAAAGTGCTCTAGTTTTTATAAAAAACAAAATATCTCTATCCTGAAGGTCATTTCAAAATTGAATAATATAGCAACACATTAGATTGGAAAAATTGAAAATTTGTTCATAAACCTTTGGTGCAGAATGGATCACGTTTATGCTATTTTTTTGTCAATTTTTACCTATTTCTTCCCATTTTAGTAATAATAATTTCTTTTTCTCTTCTTAATTTTAGCACATTTTTCTTAAAATACACTAAACAAATCTAAAAATAACAAAAAATCCCCATATCTTCTTTTTTAAAAAAAAAAAAAAGTTTGTCGTAATCAGTCGGAAACCTTAAAGTTCGATAAACCACGCTACAACGGAATTTTTCTTGCAATGAAGCCATTTTGAAAGAAAAATGTTTGAAAATGAAGACAGTCTACTATCTAATTTGTATTTTATTAAACGGGAACGTTAACCTTTTCTTTATCAAACTTAAAAAACCGTAAGGGAAAATCTTTGTTAATTTTCAATTACTTTTAGAAAGTGTAGTCCTACATTTTCAGATACCTTATTTAATTTTTTTTTCATGTTTCTGAATTTTACTTGAAAAATCATTCATAAATTTCTATTCAGATGTTGAAAAACGTTATATTTATATACATACAGTCAACTCCCGATAATTGAAACTTTTGATAATGCGAACCTCTCGATAATTCGAAGTATATACTCAGGCCCTAGAAAAAATCTTGATATTTCAAACTGGAACAATACGTTTTGGTACACTCTATATTTTGAAGTAAAATCTATGGCTAGACAGACTACAACACGCGATAATTCGAAGTGATCTTATAAGACTCTTGACAATTCGAACACTCACTCTCATGCGCAGGCTTGTAATAAACAGGTTGGAGCTTAAAATTTTCGCGTTGTGTTGTCTCTGCGTGTCTCCCCTGTAACGTAGCCTCTTTGATGACCATCTATCTGTACTCCTTCTCAGTGTTTTCCGGTTCCTCATGTGAAACATCACACTTTTATTGCTTTCATTCCTTTAAGTGGACAATAGAGCAACCGCGCCTTTGGTCAGCCATCCATTTCTTTTGTTTAACACGTGGCGTTCCTACACATGTATTCAGAAAGAATGGTTTGCTGTTGTGAAGATGAGATGCGTAGGATTGTGTATGAATGTAATCGTTTAATACAGGAGACTTTTAACTTCTGTAAAATATTTATTCTGTATAATATGTACTCTTCAAAATACTTTAAATAATTTTATACATATGTACAATTGTTGTTTTATTACATAGTTTAAAATTTAATTGTGTTAGAAAAAACTTTCTCTTCGTGTATTTTGGGAATTTTTTTCCACCCTCTTGATAATTCGAAGTTTTCCATTGGTCCCTCCAACTTCAAATTATCGAGAGTCGACTGTATATATATATATATAAAGTTACATGTAGTTGTATACACTTCTAGCGTATAAAATAAAGTAAACCAAGCTTGTTTTCTTTATATGTACCCCCTACTATGTTGTAAATATTCGTTTGTTTGCTATCCTGGGTTTCTTAGAAATTATTTTATACTCGTGAGTGTAATGTTTTACACAAATATTTTTCTTATTTAAAATGCGCCTTTTTTACATTTGTGGGAAAAACACCTTTAATGAAATAGAAGAAAAAGTTTATTAATTTATCAACAGATTCGATTCTGAAATCTAAATTTAAGCAAGAACAGATCCTAAACTTTAGGTTACAAATTCATACAAAATACACATGATTTCTCACTCATCTATAAACATTTTAATACCACTCACAACAATATGTGACGGATATATACGCGACCTTCTACTAACAGTTCTTTTGGGTATTCTTTTTTTTTATGTTTAAAGTGTTAAAGTCGTTAGGCGGACATTAAATACTTAAGCTCTGTGTAAAGTAATATTAAGGACGAATCACATCTATACAAATAAATAAAATTGAAGTGTCTGTTTGTAATTTCAAATTAGCAGCTTTTTACTTAATGCACTAAAATTATATACAGTACTCATAACAAAAAACCAATTTTTAAAATTTTTGTCTGCCTGTCTGTCTGTCTGTTTGTTCCGGCTAATCTCGGAAACGGCTGGTGCGATTTTAAAAATTCTTTCACTAATGGAAAGCTACATTAACGGGGAGTGACATAGGCTATATTTTATTCCCGTATTCTTACGGGAACGGAAACTATACGGGTGAACGTGAAACTGAATGCCAAGATGAACGCCAAATTGAACGCCAAGCTGAGCTAATGAAGTCGTTGTTTTGGTTACTGGCGATCGATGCTCTTCATGAGACATAATAAATTTACGCGCACATGATAATACGCTGACACGTGCCATAATTTTTTTTTTATGATAGTTATCTCACTGTTCAGTTAAGTAGAGCATCGGCTGTTTCGGATGCACTTTTAAAAATAATAAATCAAGGCTTCATAAGCAAAAAGCAATGCAAGAAACAAAAAATTTATAAGTTTTACGGTTAGTTTTAATCCTTTGTTTGTTTTTTTTAATTTACATTTTTAGTCACATTTAAACAATAGTTATTATAATCCCAATCTATATCTATACAAATAAATAAAATTGAAGTGTCTGTTTGTAATTTCAAATTAGCAGCAATTGTTTGCGGGGGCGGGGGTTTAAGGGGCGTTAGAAATTCCGATTTTTAAGTTATTAGACGTACTGTCTTGAAACTTAGTAAGTAGATTCCTCTCATAGGGTAGAGATACGCTATAAAATGGGTTTCGTGAAAATTGCCCTCAAGTGGCGTTGCGGGACTTAAGGGGCGTTATAGATAATTATTTCCATTTTTAAACTATTAGACGCACAGTTTTTATATTTGATAAGTAGATTTCTTTTATAGAGTAGAGATCAGCTATAAGAAGGTTTTGTGAAAACAGACCTCTAAATGGCGTTGCGGAGGATTTAGTGGCGTACTAGATAAATATTTTCGTTTTTAAACTACTTCACCTCCCTGCTTGAAAATTGGTAGGAATGTTTCTTTCATGGAGTAAATATCCGCTACAAAACAGGTTTGGGAAAAATTGACCCCCAAGGGGTATTAAGGGCAGATATAAATAATTATTTCTATTTTTAAACTATTAGACCCACAGTTTGAAATTTGGTAAGCAGATTCCTCTCATAGGATAGAGATACACTACAAAATGTGTTTTGTGAAAATCGACCCCTAGGCCGCGTTGCGGGGGTTCAAGGGGCGTTATTGATATTTTTTTTTGCATTTTTAATTTATTGGACGCACAGTCTTCAAATTTTGCTAAGCAGATTCCTTTCATAGTGTGCAATTCCCCTACAAAATTGGTTTTGTGAAAACAGACCCAGAAGTGGCGTTGCGGGGGCTCAAGTGGCGTTAGAGATAATTATCCCCATTTTTAAACTATTAGACGTACAGTCTTGAAATTTGATAAGCAGAATCCTTTCGTAAAGTAGAGAACCGCTACAAAATGGGTTTCGCGAATATGAACTACTAAGTTTAATTTCGAGAGATTAAGAGGCGTAATCAATAAATATTTCCATTTTTAAACTATTTGATCATCCTGCTTGAAAATTGGTAGGCATGTTCCTTTCATGGAATATAATTCCTCTAACAAAGAGTAAAACGAAAATTGACCCCTAAGGATGGTTGCGAGGGGTCAAGAGGAGTTACAGAAAAATATTCCTGTTTTTAATTGTTAGACCCATATACTTGAAATTTGTTAAGCATGTTTCTTTTGTTGAATAGGGACGCACTAAGAATGTATTTTAAGTAAATCAAGTTCTGAGGAGGGATGCAGGGGTTACTGGGACGTATTGACACAAAAAAAAATCCTTTTTTCGAGCTACAAGGACTATAATAATTAAATTTGGTTTGCATTTTTCTTTTGTTGAGTTGAAATCCGCTAAGAGCGGTTATTTTGGAAAACGGCTCTCAACGGGATTACGGGGATATTGATAGTAAAACTTTTTTTTTTTTCTGTTAGATTTAGACTTGAAATTTGGCTTGCATTTTCAATTTACGGAGTAGAGATCCACCGAAAATTGGTTTTGCGGGAATCCACTTGGTTTTTGGGTTACGAAAGAGCAAACATCATTCTATGCTTCAATTTTAGAGATTTTTAGAAAACACATATTAGATGAGTTCTGCCCCTTTTTTTATCAACAGTCGACAGTTACAGGTATAAGTATATTTTTCAATACAATCGAATTCTTAATGCAGGACTTAGATATCAATAATTTATACATATATATAAGCAGTAAAAATTTATAAAACATCATGAAATTCCCAGTGAAGCGGGCGGGTAACAGCTAGTTAGTATATATAAAGTGACTATTATATGCTTTTCTCCCCAAACGCGAATCTCGTCTCTTCCCTCTGTTGCTTGACTGAATTATCCTACTTACAGTGTTATTTGTACTTGAGTCGATTATAGTTGATAAATAAAATAATTGGAACGTATCATGTCGAATGGTCCTTTAATTCCTTCTACACCTTTAGCTGGGTCACAGGGTAAAAGGGAATTGGGCTCGTTTCAAATATATTTAAGTAAAAAATATACCGAGAAGTTGCCAAAACAAAACATAAAAGCAAATTAAATGCCGAATATGAAATATGGCAGTAGATATTTTCAATAGACCTAGACTTCGACAGTTTGTGTAAAAAAATGCAAGCACATATCTCAATTGCTAAATGTAATGCATGGGTAGGTGGGATCACGGATCACTTGGATCACGGATTACTATTATTAATAAGTAAATTTTATTATAATTACATTAAAATTTTCAAAAAAAAATACATTACATTTTGATTGTATTCACATAAAGTAATTATAACATGTACATCTACTTTAAATATTATTTTGTCCACTTCCCGGCTTTTCCCAAGGTGAGCTCGGGCAAGCGAAATTTGCCATCCTGGTTCATCCATAGTGTAACTCGGACACTGTCAAAAATTTACACGGTGCAACCGTTCTTTCTCAAATTATTTCACGTGTGCTTTTTATGGTTTCGAATAAAAAAGTACCACTCGGTGGAATTTTCTGCAGAATGAGGTCGTCCTTCTGCTGTCTCCCCCCCCCCCTTTCATGCTTGTTTGAAAGGAACTTTCTTGACTGCATTCTCCCAACAGAGAAGAAGACTAACCCAACACGACAGTGTATTCTTTGCTGCTCAAAAAGGGGTAAGAAAGGTAAGTTGAAGAAAGAAGAAAAGCAAGATTCTACGGCGATGTTGGGTTATGTACAGTACCGTGGTTTCGAATTTATCATATATAATCAAATTTTGATTAATAATTTCATAATCATTTATGTAAATGCCAAAGATGTAAATAAAATTTGTAATTCAAGATAAAAGCTATGTATTCTAAGCTTTATAGTTATAATTAATGTGAATTGACTCCAAAGTCTAATGATTTCTGCCATACAGAAAGCCAACTTTAAAGGTAAATTACTCATTTATTTAAATAGATATTTCTACATTAATTTTAGGAAATTTTTTATGCGAACGGTGCTATTATGTATGAAAAAATATGAATGTTTGAAAATATATATTAAAAATTGCCTTTTTTTAATCCATAAATAAAATGATCCTGGAAGGGGTTAAAAATATTCCAAGCGTGTTCAACTGAAAACCACGTCATAGTTCTAAGGGTTCCGTGAGTCAAAAAACGCTTGAAGACCACTGTCTTAAATGAACTAATTTAAATCAATTCTCTGAATACGCTTAACAATAAGTAGCACATACTTATCATTCAGAGATTGTTGAAATACAATTAGTCGTTTAAAAACTGTTTGTATAAAATTTGTATCAGTAAGTGAGAATATTAACGTTGTAAAAATTTGTATCAGAAAAAATTTCATGAAAATATGCTAAATGTTATTTTACATGCTGGGCTCAAATAACATATAATGCTTATAATATTTAGCTTCATAAGTATTAAAAGCATGCCTAAAAACATGTCGACCTTTTATTCTTCTTAGATGAATAGGCAGACTAATTAAATTAGTATTAAGTGCAAAGCAAAGGTTTATTTGCAACTTTTAGCATTAAATAAACACATGATCTTTCAATAATAAAGGTAAAAGAACAGATTACATGCAATGAAATAGAAATGACTGAAATTTATACGTTTAGAGAATTAATTGGATTTAAATTCACAAATTAGGTTGACATAAATTTATATTTTTTATTATAAGAACATATTGTTTAACAATAAACATGGATCAAAGAAGACTAATAACTTACCCAATTACACACAATCGTTCCGTATTTATTTACTCTGACACAAGACTATAATTACGACAAATATTTTAAAGTTGTGCAATAGTACAAAGAAATTCATTTCATCTAATAATTAGGGTAGATTGTCTTTATTCATGCATATATATTTTGAAAACTGTGGCCGCTAATGCTTTTATGGCTTATGTTAGTTTTATTCGTTGTTATTATCTTGTTTGTATAGTGCACTTCCTGTGCATGTATTTGATCATTAATATGTATATTGCATTTTATCGTTAATCTTTGCATTTCATTGTGCATTTATTGCTTAATATTCCTCACTATTTATTAATAATGATCCTATTTATAATGTAAAATTTAAAACAAGGGTAAAACTAAGTTTTAATTCATAAATACTGTAGTAAGCTGTATTATTAAGATTTGCCTCATTTACTTTTCGATTTAAACATTATTTTTAACTTCTTATTTACTTAATCATGTCATGCCATTTCTCAAATGCTTCTTAATCCTATTGGTGCTTGCTTATACAACGAATTCTAATTGCACAAAAATTGTACAGGATTGTAAAACATTATCTCTATTAAGCCTCTGAACTTAATTTCTAGTTTTATTCACACACATTTAGAACAATAGTTCAAAGTATACTTAATTGTAGAAAGTATACTTTGTAAAATATTAGAAACTATACATCAGAAAGTAAAATCTATCAATGTATCCAGTCATTAATAATAATTCCCTTCCTTAATTTTCTGAATTGTTTTTATACTCATGTCTAAAATTAAGGTCACAAACACAAAATCTGGGAAAACTGACGAACAATTCACTGTGTTGCCATGAAATTCGGCACAGAGACGTATTAAAGTATGAAAAATAATACTGCAATATAACCATATCGAAAACATTTTATTTTTGAATTAAGATACAGAATATATCAAAAAGAGTGAAATTATAAATCAAGAGATAATGCATTTAACTCGGGAAAAGTTTGCCTAATGTGGACTGTAACTACCGTGAACCAGTATGCAAGCCTAATAACGGGCTGTTATATTGTTTATGAGGGCATCGGTAAATATATTTGTGGCAACAAAGCTCATTCTTCAAAAAGCGTCTTTTAACCCCAAGAGGTCCTGGGAGGAGAGCTATGCCGAGAAATAGCATTTCCTTGACCACAGCAAACATGTTAAATAGAATTGAAATCCGGAGACCTCTCAAGAGTCAATCCATAGGGCGATTATCCACACCTTCTTGAAATTCATCAACGATGTGAATTCTGCATCGCCCCACATTTTTGTCTATAAAAATGAAGTCTGGGCCCATAGCAACCCGAAGAACCTCACACAGGCTTCTAGGATCACATCTCTATAGTGCTGTGAATCAACAGTACTCGCATCGAAAATGAAGAGGGATGTAAGACTGTCCAGCATTATTCCGCCTCACACAAGAATTTTTTTGACACAAAAATGGCCGATTTCTGTTACGTGGGAGGGATGAAAGTGACCTACAATTTCTCTCCAGATGAAGACTCCACAAGAAAAACTTTTCCTAGATAATCTCTACTCATCACTGAAAAGGACATACCCCCATTCTTGGGATGACCAAAATTGCTGTGTGTAGCTCCATAATATCCTGTCTTTCCTGTTGGATGCTGTCAAAGAGACAAACAAAGCTGGATGCCAAGCGAAAAGGACAGTTTCTGCAAGACGGCTGTAGAGTGTTTTCCCGGAAATTCTTCTTCCAGACACAACAGACAGGTCACGAGCGAGCTGAGGAGCTGTTGTTCACCTAGTCGTCATGAACGTGAGGCAAAGTAGCAATACTGTGCCAATGTCGATGCTCTGTGGTGACCATCATTAACCTTCCTGGTGACCGTACCACTTGTTTGGAATTGATTCTACAGCCGAGAGACCACTTTCGGGCCATTTGTAACCATCGAGCCACCTCCACTTGAGACTAGTCAGCTTCCCGCCTGACAAAGGCTCTTCATCTCAAAGAATCATCTGAACGATTATGAGAAGTCATTTTCATTGAAAGCAGACTAAGTTGTTTGTTTTAATGTTAATATAAATAAAATAACAGGCGAAAATCCCATATGCTTAAATGGTCTCAAGCCAGTAATTCTGCAAAAACTAACGCTAAACAACACCGTTTCCTTGATTATTGTATTATTAGTTCTTCAAAATACATGAAATACTAATTAGATCAGTTTTTCTGGAGGAAATATAAAATTATGAAGAAAAACATGATTGTGTGATCTTAGTTTTGGACATGAGTGTACATTTCAGCAATTTTAATCTTACTTCATAAATGGCAAATTAATTAACTTACTTATTTAATACTAATTACTTAAAAACAAAATATTCCCTTATATATATATATATTCAGCTTTTATACTGAAAAAAATTCTGCTTATATAAATATTACCAATGAGTTATCGGAAAATCCAGATCAAAAATATCTTCTCATTAAAAAGTAATCAGTATTCTTACAAAGTAGAGAAAGTTAGTTTCGGTAGAAGAACTTCAGAAACTTCTCTCTAATATTTGATCCTTTGAGGGATAAAGAAAATTGCTTATTCTGAATTAACGAGTTTTACGCAGTTATAGGACAAATAAACAAAATGAGATGTAAAATCGTTATTCTCGGAAACATATGAAAGAAACACTAACTAAAATGCATTGGAAACAACTCTTTAAAACTCAAAAATTTATTTTTTCTGAAGACAAAATTTGTTTATATGGAATAACAATTAATCTTTAAGTCGAACGAATAAATAAAAATGTTTATTAATTTTATTACACTCAAACATTTTTTTCGTTCTCTCTCGTTCTTCTCTTTTATCGTTCTTCTCTCTCTTACCAGGCGCGACTCTCCAAAAACCGGTCTGGCTCTCTGCTCTTCAAGTTCAAGTCTCACATGACTTCGAAAGGAAGTTCTCTACGCGTGCCCTTTAGAGCAGGGGTGGGCAGACTTTTACATGACATGGTCTACTTCTAATTTTTTCAAGGTGTTGAAGTCCACTCTGTGGCGAAAGTGTGATAGGCAAAAAAAAGCTCAACAATATTTATATTATATAACAATAATAAATACAGAATATGCACTTACCTACATAACTACAGAAAAAGAAACTTAGACTTTTAAAACTACGTTTTAAGTAAAACGTAAAGTGCAGAGATAATAATTTTACCCACAAATTTAATATCAATTGATACATTTATTATCAAACAATTCAAAATACACTAAAAAATAAATCATTTTCATTTAAAGTTAGTTATCGTAGTTAAAATCTCGACAGAAGTCTTTATCTGCATACTATTCGTACCAATCTTGAATATCTCGGTATATAATTACTAACAGTTAATCTTGCAATAGATTCTATGTAGTCGTCTGTGAAACGGGAATGATACGTTGTTTTAATTATATCCATCGTTGAAAATGTAGATTCGCACAAGTAGGTAGAGAGAAAGAACGGTGTTAAATGAATTGTAGTTTTTTTGAATTAGGATACTTTACTTCGTCCATTAGATTCCAAAAATTATTCTTTTAAAATTGCGTCTTTTCGAAGAAAAAAAATTCTGTGTTCCAAGAGAGATAAAGAGAATATTTAACATATTTTTCTTTCCACTATTTTGCTTTGCCGAGATTGTCTTGCAGTGTGTAAGTAGTCATAACTTTAGAGACCGCACCTCTAGAAACCTCTAAAATGTGGGATGTTTCGGTTACACTTGCTCCAGCTAGACGGACTCTCACAATTTGACCTCTTTGAAAATCTGCGAGATCCAACGTTTTATGATTTTGAAAAAGACCCAAGTCTTACAGAACTCCATAAAGCTAACGAATACTACCAGAATATATACATTTCTATTTGTGAAAAAAATCTGGTAACTATTATTATACTTTAATGCTTACGAAGTGCATTCAAAAATATCACTTTTATTCACGGGTGTTTCCAGTATTTTGATAACTAAGATCTTATATGAAGGCAATCACCCCAAAATGTTTTGGCGGTCCACCGGTCGATCGCTATCGACTTAATACCCACCCCCGGCTTTAGAGGAGTCTATCTGGGAACGTGGGCAGATAAGATTTCAGGTAAACCTTGTGCCCCTATAATCTTAGACAGTCACAAAGGGCTTTTCGTCCCTTACGATATCAACTGATTTTTTTTATTAATGTAACTACAGCACGAAATTGTGTACGACCATTCCTTACGAAAGAATACGTAAATTGTGTTAATTCTTAGCGGCCAATGACTAATTAACCATCGTGATCGTCAGATATTTCTCCAATAAAGCAGGTATCTCCTACCGTCTCAGAATGGACTCGATCTAACATGCCATTTCAAAAAATTTTAGCAACTGATCCATCTCACAAGAGGACATCCGTTAACTCTTCGAATATATGTTTATCTGGTTAAAGGAAAGAAGCTTACTCCAATGCTAAAGGTAGGCGAATACACCGTTCATTTGTTTTTGTTTTTTTCAATTTTTATAATTTTTCTCTCTCTTGTAGCTGCATTTTCTGAATGAAGTATCCAATTCCTATAATACTGTTGGTATTTCGTTTTCCATACATTTTACATAACGAATTTCAATTCGGATAACTCCTTGGTCCGTTACTTTCCACGTTATTGACATATTACATTTTCGTTACTTTCAGAGGTAAGTAAGATGCTAACAACTGGTCAATTAGTAAGCATTTCTAATTTAGTTTTCACTTTCAATGAGTCTATAAAACTAAGAAATGTATTGAAAATAATAAAATTATTTCCATTTGTTGATAAACGGTAACAAAAATAACAGTTCTACTTAAACTAGATGAAATATTAAAAAAAATTTTTTGCTTATTGCCATTTAGAATTCTTTATTTTTGTTCCTTCTCCAATTCCTACTAATAGCTCCTACTTTCCCTATATATATATGTGGTAATCTAACCGAAATCTTCCAAAAAGTTAGATTCTTCAGATAACGGGGTTTTTATTTGGCGGGGTGTCTAGGGGTTTTTACGATGTATGGGTTAACTTTGAAAAAATAGACAACATAATTTATAGAAACTAAATAATTTAGTATGAGTTATGGGAGAGTATTTACATTGCAGGGGGAATATTTACAAAATAGAGAAAATAGAACATTCAGGCATTTAAAAATATAGGAAAGTTAGATAGTTCTGGGAGGACGTTAGAGATTAAATAAAACTCATTATGGGATACGCTGGTGACTTACCGCCTAAAGTAGGCGAAACAAGCTCGGACTCGCGAATACCCTGCTTCGTTGTCGAGTGTTAATGGGCCTCTGCCGAAATTAAATCGCGTCAGCGTTTTAATAAGCACGCTAGATGCCGTTGCTGTGGAATGCTGATTTTGACTGAAATTGCCGTCCTCTGCAAAGGGATATGATCTAACCTTCTCAAAAGAAAAAGTTCCATATATATATAATGTTCAAATTTTTAATCGCTAATAAAATACTTTCTATTCATCCATTCAAGTTCAAATACCTTTTTTAAATTTTTAGTGGATGACACTTGATGTTAATACAGGTTTTTCAAATATTAATTAATTAATTTAATTAAAAAATGAATAAATATTAACAAACAAAAATAGTAGTCCGACAACATATATAGAAAGGAAAATGTCAAATTGTAAGGTAAATCGCTTTCTATTTCGTCACTTAATATTGTGATTCTGTCATATGTATATACATGTTTATATTAATTGCAACTATTTAATAAGAAGTATCTAAAAAAAAAAATTTCTTTGTTGACCTAGAAAGAATTGGCTTACATTTTTTTATATAACGTGTTTTCTTTATTTTGCTTATTTATTTAATATTGTAATTTCAATTGTACTCTGTTCAATAGATTGCATTAAACTATTCTTTCGTAATTATATTTTTCGTAATTATTTTTGCGTAAAAAAGTAAGATAAACAAGTATAACAATTAAATTCACCTTATTAGTTTGAATCTGACCATATTTCAATTTTCCTTTAGATCAGCAAATATCTTTTGAGTTAGTTATAATTATAAAATAGTCCAGGCATCTTTTTCCTCATAATCGATTGAGAAATCCAACCAATAATTTATATGCGTCTACACTTTATCAGAAATATTACATTTTGTGACGACTCACACCATTAGCTAAATATCAAGAAAAGTAGCATGTAATTACTTGAAGTATACAGCATTCAATCCTGACAGATCTGTAATTTTTTACCAGAGGAAAATTAATTTTGATAATCGAAAACTGTCAACCACAAACCATGTGATAAGTACCTTTTTATTTTATTTGTTAGGAAATTAGTTTCATTTCGAGGGCTTTTAATTTGTTATCGGACGTGTGATACATAATAGCACAAAAATTGAGTATCATTATACTTGCGGAAATAATTTTGAATGTTATTAAAAACTGAAGAAACTTTCATGTATACCTTAACAAAGTTCGTTTCGCTACATGTACGGTGTCTCAATAGCATTTCGTAACTGAATTTATAAGAATCTAGAAACTTCTAAGCAAATGAAATACTTCTCGTTTTTTGTTTGTTTGTTTCTTTGTTTGTTGGTACATTTAATACTTTTCTCTTTCAACGGAGTTTAGATATTTTGGATAAATGTTTTGAACTTATTAATTCATTGTTTCTACTGGCAATTTTATATAGTACACACTTCTTTTTAAAAGAAAATACTTGTTTAATACAGTTTTTAGTGCTTTGCGTGAGTGTGTGTGGTGGGACTTTACACCATTCACATTGCATCAGAAATTTACATGTAAGAATAGAGAAAAATCGTTTTCATGTGTGTTAGGTTGTCATGTAAAATCGTATATCTATGTTCCCAATAAGATTTTTTCTTTCAAATGACCTGCAATTCAGCATTTTAGACTTTGCAGTCCAATTGTGAGAGCCATTTCATTAGTGGCACCATCTAGTTGCGGCTCCCGCTACCACATTTTCAAAAAACTTGAATTTTTTTCAATTCAAGCTCTCGTCGGATTCTAAATATTTCAGAAAGTACCAGAGCCAAATTGATACTCAATGAATCTTTTACATGCCACATAAATCATATGACACGCGTTCAACGATTTTTGCATCCAAAAAAATCTATCAATACTACCCAAGATTCAACTCGCAACCTAAGACTTACGAGATGAGAACGCTACTTCTAAGCCACCAAACTGATAATAAAATTAAAATTTGGACTCACTAGACATTCCTAAGTTATTTGCCTGTATCTATTTTTTTATTTATGTGAATAATTAATTTGTCTCATTGGCAAATCAGTCGTTCTGTGTGTTGCAACTGATTTAAGATTATCTCTAAGAATGTCTACTTATATATAATTCTGAATACTTTTTTTTTTTAAAAAAAAGTGTTCCACATTGTTTAAAGGGTGTAATGGCATTTTTGTAGAACACGGTGGCTGCTTCGTACGCACTTATGTTATTCAAACCCGAGGAAAGCAACGATAAGTAGAGGCCACTTACCTAAATAGTCAGAAGAATCATTTATTTTAATCAAATTAAGACTAAAATTCTCTATTAATTAAAAGTAAATGAGATCTCCAAATATCTCATTTTGAATATATAACTTGAATCGACCCCTCTGTGCATAGCGAATCTTGAATGGCCATAAGTTCGCAACCATGATCATTCGCTTACCGTCGCCCCTTGAAACAGATGGTTTATAAGATTTAAGTGGACATGTACGATTTACGCACAAAAATTTTTAATTTAAGGATTTTCAAATTTTTTGGTTGCCCCCTATATGTGTATACTATGCAAAATAGACTTGGTGCTCAAAATTTCATAAAAAGGTAGCCATCTAATTTTTTAAGGAAAAAAAATTGTGAAGTGATTTTAAAAGGCTGCTCTTCCTACAAAAATTTACGTACACGCATGAAATTTGATTTACAAGTACGTCAAACTATGTATAACAAAAGTTGGTATGGGTTTTGCGACAATAAGATTGGTGTTAGTACAATACTGCTTTTTATGAATGTTTATTGAAAATTCCTTAAGAAATATATAAATTCTGAGTTCGATTATTTTTAAAAAAATAAATACTGATTATGTAATTGAAAAATGGATACAAACTTTTGTTACATGTACTATTAGCAAAGGGTAAAAAAATCAAAGCATTAGGAACAATAGAAAGAAAGCCTTAGCATTTTAAATGAAGACAAACTAGTTGTTTTATCTTTCTGAGATAAGTAAGTTTAAAGTTTTGATTTGTCATGGGGATGTTAATAAAACGAACGTAAAAGCTATCATAGTTCTCCTTTTATAAAGTATAAGGCTTTTAAATTTTTTAAGGTTATAGAAAAGTATATAAAAAATAATTTAGGCTAAAAAGATTAGATTTGATTTTTGACCGATTTTTGTCAATTGAATTGTACTATGTCCCCTTAAAATAGAATATTCACTTTTATAAAAAGTAATTTTAAAAACAGGAATAGTTTTCTTACATATATTTCTACATTAATTAATTGTTTTCTACTAAATCACTGAATCTGACAATAACTTCATTGTGTTTTTGATTTTTCAAATACTTTTTAGGTATGTGCCTTTTTTCGTAATTAATATCGGATTTAGAAGATCTTTTCACCGTAATCGTTTCAATTTCGCTCAGTACGAAAAACAGGAAGATAAATCTTGACCCCCCCCCCAGCCAGTAATACAAATCTTAACCTTACAAAACACTACCCTCAATCTGCTATGAATATTGAAACTGATGCATTTATCTTTGAATGTCTGAATTTTGATATTTCTGTGATCTTCTTGTATATGTATATATATATATATATATATATAATGGATATTTCATAAATTTTATCTTATACAATTTTAATTTCGTTTGAAAATGTTGGATCTTCATTATTTTTATTTGCCATTGATATTTTGAAATAGGATGTCGTACTCTAGGATTCATATGATTTCGAATATTTGCTTAGTTATAATTGTGTGATTATTTTATTTTATATATATTTAAAATATAATATAATATATATATATATATATATATTATGTGTGTGTTGTGTGTGTGTGTGTGTGTGTGTGTGTGTGTGTGTGTGTGTGTGTGTGTGTGTGTGTGTGTGTGTGTGTGTGTGTGTGTGTGTGTGTAATAATCGTGGCCATTGAAAGGTATTTCTTTTTATGATTACTATTTTTTACGTTTTATGTTGCATAATCAATATTATCCAGGAGGCAGTCATGGGTTATTCAAATCTGTTTAATTCCACATCTTGAAACATTTAAGCAGGTTAAACATAAAGCATAACAAGGACAACAAAAATACACAACACACAAACCAAGCAGCAGCCGGCTATATGTTGAAGCAGACAAATACAGAAGCGAAAGAGAGGGTGGTCTCCAGGAATTTCGGTATTTATAGGCAGCTTAAATCACTTGATCTGAGTGGTGGATAGGTGTAGTTTAAAATACTCCGTTAGGCGGCTGGTTAACTTATTACTTAAACGTTGGTCCTGAAGGGATGGACCATAGGTAATTAAAAGTTATTAAGAATAATTAAT
>BMAO01033362.1:0-24797 GCA_019973975.1 Trichonephila clavata
TTCGGCCAGAAATACTCCAAAGACTACGCACGCCTGCAGATGAAAACAAGACTCCAGAAAACCGGAAAAATTTGCAGGAGTATGCCTCCGAAATAGAAAGGCTCGCCAACTTGGCTTTCTTCGACCAGCCAGCAAATGTGCGAGAAATAATTTCCCTGCAGCATTTCGTGGACGTATTGAAGGATGGAGAAATTCAGAAGGCAATAAGAATGGCAGATGTTCAGGATCTAAAATCTGCCCTGTTATATGCCCTGAAATTGGAGGCCGCCACTCAAGCCAGTCGCAGAGACCGACATTCCATTCGAGGCGCTAGAGTGACTGCAGATGAGCCTCTGAATCTCCATGGATAAACGACATTGAAAAACTGAGAGAAGAAATGCAAACTTTAATGGCTCAACGTCGAAACCAAGATAAACGCAACTTCAAGTGCTGGGGATGCGGAGGAACGGGACATCTGAGAAATAACTGCCCCCGAGCAAGAAAGGAAGAGAACCCCGTCTCTTCGAAACAGGAAAACTAGGATATAGCCATCTCGCGGGGTGGAGGTCGCCAGATAATGAAAACCCCATCACAAGATTCTCCAGATTACTGCAGTGAATGGCGGTGACAATGGACTTTACGTGATTAGACAAATTAATGATATCTCGTGCCGTATGGTTGGGGATACTCGAGCCAATGTGACAATAATCAGGGAAGATTTGGCTCGAAACTACAAAGTTAAAATTATCTGGACGCCGCCCTGCGTTATCTTGCAAACAGTGACTGGTGACAAGATTTGTGTACATGGGAAAGCTAACATCACTCTAAGGTTTGGAAATATCGGTTATCGCCATACGGCATATGTAGCAGATATTACAGATCCCTGTATCCTGGGACAAGATTTTCTGAAGAACAATAACTTCAAACTGGACTTTGAAAAAAGCAATATGCATTCAAAATTTGAAGACATCACTCTTTTTGGCTTACAAACTCAATTTGAATCCAACCAGAAAATTATAGCAAAATCCAACATCACATTATCACCAAGAACTGAATGTATAATACCCGGTTTAGTAGCAGAAAATAGAAAATTCCGATTCGGCCGAATTGATTATCCTGACCCAGACAGTTCAAAAGCAGAAGTACTGATAACTTCGTCGGTAGTAGACCTCTCGAAGTCAGTCATCCCAGTAAGTGTGGCTAACATCAGTGATAAGACCAGAACTATCCAGGAAGGAGAGGTAATAGCAGCTTGTGCTCCTGTCACATGTGTTGACCGAAAGTGCAATAGCCAAAACCTTTCTTCAGAAGATCTACTCAGGGGTTTACTACGAAACACGGACTTAAACGAGAAACAGAGGTGTGCTGCAGGAGAGCTGATTACAGAATTCCAAAGCTTATTTTCAAGATTATCTGAGGACATTGGAAGAACTAGACTAACTAAGCACCGAATTGATACGGGAGAGTATTCTCCTATTAAGCAGCACCCCCGACGACTGCCGTTTGCTAAACAGGAAGAAGTCCAAACACTCATTAAAGACATGCAAGATAATGATGTCATTGAGCCGTCGTCAAGTCCTTGGGCATCTCTCATCGTCTTGGTCAAGAAGAAAGATGGCTCTACCAGATTTTGTGTGGACTATCGTCGGCTGAATGACGTGACCAAGAAGGACAGCTACCCTCTTCCAAGAATAGATGACACGCTTGATATACTCGCCGGCAATACCTGGTTCTTTACCCTAGATCTCAAGAGCGGGTATTGACAGGTAGAAATCCACCCTGACGATAAAGAAAAGACTGCCTTCACCACGGGACAAGGACTATGGCAATTTAAGGTTATGCCTTTCGGCTTGTGTAATGCACCTGCAACATTCGAGCGCCTTATGGAAACAGTCCTTGGAACACTTTCGTACGAGGCCTGCCTGGTTTATCTTGATGATATCATAATCGTGGGGCGTTCCTTTGAAGAACATCTTAACAATATCAGGCGTGTGCTACAGAAGCTGAAGGAAGCTAACCTTAAGTTAAGTCCATCTAAGTGCCAGTTGTTCCAACGTGAAGTTACCTATCTCGGGCATATTATTTCGGCGGAAGGTGTTTGAACAGACCCGGATAAGATCTAGGCTGTGAAAAACTGGAAAAGCCCGACAGATGTTCACCAGTTCTGGAGCTTCTTGGGCTTGTGTACATATTACCGGAAATTCGGGAAAGATTTCTCAACAATCGCCAGACCACTCCATAAGCTAACCGAAGCAAGACAGAAATTCATCTGGACGGACGAGTGTAACAACGCCCTTAACAAGTTCAAGGACGCAGTAACATCTGCTCTAATTCTGGCATATCCTGAAACTGGGAAGCAATTTATTCTGGATACAGATGCAAGTCATGAGAGCATCGGAGCTGTGTTGTCCCAAGAAATAGATGGCCAGGAGCGTGTCATCGCCTATTTTAGCAAGTGTCTGTCCAGACCAGAAATAAACTACTGTGTGAGCAGGAAGGAACTGCTTGCTGTCGTAAAAGCCGTGGAGCACTTCCATCCTTACCCTCTACGGTCGAAAGTTTCTACTTCGAACAGATCATGCATCTTTGACCTGGCTACTGAATTTTAAAAATCCAGAAGGCCAAATAGCCAGGTGGATACAAAGGCTACAGGAGTATGGCGTAGAAATTTGCCATAGAAAAGGATCAGCACACGGAAATGCAGACGCCCTTTCGAGAAGACCCTGCCCTGAGAGCTGTAAATACTGCTCGAGAGTCGAAGAGAAATTTGGCGTAATAAATCCAGCAGTCTGCCAAGTTACAACGCCATCAACATCGGAATTGGACCCGTGGAGTGACGAGAGCGTCCGAAGAGATCAACTGGCTGATCCTGAAATTAAACCAGTAATAGAATTCAAAGAGTCATCTGATGAAAAGCACAGCTGGCAAGACATCGCCTCTTTCCATCCTACAATGAAGCGTTACTGGGTTCTTTGGGACTCTCTGCACCTGAAAAATGGTGTTTAATATCGAAAATGGGAATCTGATGACGGAAAAGCATTCAGGTGGCAATTAATACTCTCAAAGACAAGAATATCGGTAGTCCTAAACAAACTCCATGGCAGTCCAACTGGTGGTCATTTTGGTGTTATGAAGACCTTACAAAAAGTCCGAGAGCGCTTCTACTGGAACAATGTGCGGTGTCGCACATGTGATCCCTGTGCTGCACGTAAAGGTCCAAGAAAATGCACCAGAGGACGACTCCAGCTGTATAATGTGGGATCGTCTTTCGAACGAATAGCTTTCGACATCTTAGGCCCACTTCCGAGATCATCAGATGGCAACAACAACATCCTGGTTGTCATGGACTACTTCACAAAGTGGCCTGAAGCCTATCCTATATCCGACCAAGAGGCCCCGACTGTTGCAGAGGTTCTAGTTCAACACTGGATCTCAAGATACGGAGTTCCTCTACAACTGCACTCCGATCAGGGAAGGAACTTTGATTCTGTAGTTTGCAAGAGACTGTGTGAGATACTCGGCATTGACAAAACCCGGACAACAGCTTTACATCCTCAGTCTGACGGCATGGTAGAGAGGTTCAATCGGACCATCCTGAACAGCCTCTCTCTCCTGGTATCCAGTAATCAACAGGACTGGGACCAGAAACTGCCTCTTTTCCTGCTTGCATACCGGAGTGCCGTCCACGAGACCACTGGCTATTCCCCATCCCAGATGCTCTTCGGACGTGATCTTCGTTTGCCTTCAGATCTCTTGTTCAGCCGGCCACCAGATGCTCCTTTGGCGCCTGAGGAGTATGTCGAGAAACTTCGGGCACGAATGGAGGAAATGCATCATTTGGCTAGGGAAAGAATCGGCATGGCTTCAGAGAAGATGAAGACCCGATACGACGCAAGAGCAACCGGACACGACTTCCACGAAGGCGACAAAGTGTGGTTATGGAATCCGAAACGTCGCAAAGGACTCTCTCCGAAGCTGCAGACCAACTGGGAAGGTCCTTACACAGTCCTAAAATGACTGAATGACGTTGTGGTTCGGATACAGAAATCACCACACACAAAACCGAAGGTAATGCATTATAATAGGCTAGCCCCTTACCTTGGCCAAGGAGAATAAGATCCTTAACTTCATACTATTGTCACTAATTATTTTGTAAATAATGTGATTTATTTAACTCTTTTCTAATTTCTTAGTTTTATTTTAGTGTTGTAATTTATATTTGTATTTTGAATTTATTTGCTTTTTGCTGTTGAGTATTTGTTACTTTATATTCGACTAGTATGTGAATATGTTATGTCTGTAAATAGATGCCTCTTACACAGGGATTGTACTACCCGGGACGTGCAGTCTTTGAGAAGAGGGTAATGTTACGAATTTTGTATAAAATAATGTAAATAATTTGTATTTGGATGTGCAATGCCTTTATATTACTCTATGCTATATTTATTTCATGTTAAAATTGTAATATTCACAAGCAACGCCGTTCTTTACGTTATAATGGCGATTCAATGGGAACTTGGCGAAATATTGACGATAGAGCCAAGTTGGCATCAGTTTTGGTGACCAAGTTGGCGACTTTGGTAACCACCTTGGTGACATTGGTGACCATGTTGGCGAGTTCGGGACCTTCTGGATTCTACTAGAAATTAGTAGAGAAATCCACTAATTTCACGATCTGTGGCGCGAGCGCATCTTTCTTGAAATTTCGGCCCCTGTTATAAATAGAGCGATACTCGCCACAACAGTCAGTCTGGTTTCAGCCAGCGAGTAGCGAGTCTGGTTTCAGCCAGCGAGTAGCGAGTCTGATTTCAACCAGCGAGTAGTAAGCATTGTTTTGATTATCGATTAGTAGACTTGCCTTGAACTTGATCAGCTCGGCTGTGCTTGTGAATAGTCATTTACATACATGTATTTTAGACACTGCTAATTGTGTCTGAGTGCTGTTGAAGGTGCGAAATCCTTTTGTTATTTATTCTGTGAATTTTGCTGTTGAATCCTGTATTTCAAGGATTGATTTTCGACAATAAATACTCATCGCTCTTAAAGAATTGTCTTGTTGTTTACGTCTGATTTTGCATAAAATCCTCGAACCCCGATCTACGTAACAATATATATCTGTCCACTTTTATGTATTCTCCATCTCCTAGTTGAACAATAATTTCATGTCACCTGATCCACTTATCCCGTTACCGTGTTCTCTATTTTTCTATGTTAGCAGCAAGGGCGGTTAGGGCTGGGAAAATTGGACCCATGTCCAGGGCGGCATTTGGACCGAATTTAAAAAGTACATTTTTTTTCTTGTTTCAAAAAATTTGTATGAAAATATTTTCTGAAATATTATTATTCATGCTTAAGAAACCTGGAACTCATAACCATTTTATAGACTGAATTGAATTGCCGACCACTACTAATAAAATTTGTAACTACTACATTTTTTGTAAAAGTAACTATATCTTTTATAAAAAGAACGATATCACACATTTGTAAAAAAGACTTTATCTTTTGTAAAATTGTTCTACGGGGTGATTTGTTGTAGCAAGTAAACTGGCACCCAGCCTCGGGATACAGGTATAGATGTGCTTATCTTGGCATGATTTTCCCTAGTCTGATATAAAGGGGAAAACGGTGATTATCTTGTTTTACTTATGGTATTACTATTTTAAGGATGACTCAAATGTGCACAAAACAGAAAGTTTCGTTTAGAGAAGCGTTCGGCAAATTGCGGTTCTTTAATATTTTATTTTTATGTACAGTTAAAAATTACATCTGCTAAAACGTTATCGTTCACACTTTCTTATTTATAAATGTATTTTGGTGGGAAAAATTACTTGCATTTACATGCACATTTAAATATTTGATTGGCTTACTGATAGAATTTTTTGTTAAATATGTTTTTGATTTATCTTTTTTTGCGATATCCAGTTATATATTTGTATTTAGTATTGTGAATTTGGTATTATATTTTACGTATCTTATTTATTTCGTACTGTATACGTTTGGTGTTTGTTTTCTTATGTGTTGAACCTTGAATGGTTCAAAATTGATGTGCATATTAAATCATGAAATTTGATACGATTTCCCTTATTTTCTTATATCACTTTCTCCCCATCGCGAGTGAGGTCAAAATGGACATTCTCCCCCCCCCCCTCCACACACAGAATATTAGGTGAAAGAGGCAATAAGAATTTTTGGAAGATATCTAGCAATTGCAGATGTTTTATTTTACTCTTGAGTAAAGTTACTTGACTTGTTATCGTTGCCATCAACAGACTCCTTTTCGAAAAAGGCACAAATCAATCTCTTTCATTTAGATCGTATGAAATAGCAACAGATAATTATGTTTTTAATTTTGAATTATTATTTATTTTTTAAGATATACATTAAAATACACATTCTGTAGTACTTCCTGTAAGATACACCTTGAAATAGGCTCAATTACTGTTGATATCGTTCTCTTAGAATATGGACCTTATCTATTTACCTCTCTTTAGAGACATTCAATTAAAGTGACACTAAAAAAAATAGTTCAAAGATAAGTTAAGAGAAAAATAAATGATTTTTTTGGGTAAAATTTTAGGATCTCAAAGACAAGAGAGAGAGAGTAGTATATAGTTAGTGTTTTTCTTTAAATAAATCAAATAAAGTGTTAGACTAATAAATCAATGCAACTTAATAGAGGGGGGGGGGAGTACAACACTATATGTTCGACGCTTCAATTTATAGACAAAACAGAATGCATAATAAAGCAATTCTACCTCGTGGGCTCGCGTTTTCTCTTTGGATTTACATAAAAAATAAAAACGCGTGCTTAGTCTGACACAATGCACAGGCTTTCAAAAAGATCCGTAAAATGGAGTATTTTCCGTAGCTTTCTGTAAATACAAGAATTTACTGCTCATTTCAAACATTTATTCATTAATAAAACTTTTTCAACTAAAAATTTTAACTTTTCATTAACTTCAAAATTAAGAGAAAAAAACCCTATGACTAATATACTTATTTGTACATCATTTATTTAAAGAAAGATATAGCCTGAATTTCTAATTAAATTAATTTGCTTAGCATTAAAGCATAAAATACATAATGTCTGGTCTTGTGGGTTTAAATTTCTGGAATTAAGACATATTGTGTCACGTTCATTATTTGGAGGTACTATTATATATTTTTACCATATTAAGATAAAGTGTAAAAGAATATTTTTTGTATTTGCTTTTATGAAAAAGTGGATTATAAAAATAATATATTTAGTTTAATAAAATATTGTTTGGTTTATTTACATATATAAATTGCTCAAAAAATAAATTCACGTAAGTGAATAACGATTTTAACTGAAAAGTTTACTGAACTAAAAGAAAACTAGCTTATTTTAATATCAATGGAATTGTTTTGTGTATATGTACCCATAGGGGTATACTCAAGAGTATATGAATACTAAAATTTTATCTTTGAATTAAATTCAAATAATATTGTTGACGCAACCTTTTTTTCGTAAGAGAGCTTCCACTTTCGGAACTAGATATATTGCACACTCTCTTCATAACTATTCCCAGTATTGAAACAATTGTGCTTTAATTGTCTTATTTATTGTAAATGTTGATTTTTTTGGAATTATTAATCATGAATCATTTTTCTGAATCCTCTAGTTAAGTCAATATAACAAATATGTTTTTAGATGGGCTTTTCTCTCTCTTTTCCCAGTATTGAAACAATTGTGCTTTAATTGTCTTATTTATTGTAAATGTTGATTTTTTTGGAATTATTAATCATGAATCATTTTTCTGAATCCTCTAGTTAAGTCAATATAACAAATATGTTTTTAGATGGGCTTTTCTCTCTCTTTTCCCAGTATTGAAACAATTGTGCTTTAATTGTCTTATTTATTGTAAATGTTGATTTTTTTGGAATTATTAATCATGAATCATTTTTCTGAATCCTCTAGTTAAGTCAATATAACAAATATGTTTTTAGATGGGCTTTTCTCTCTCTTTTCCCAGTATTGAAACAATTGTCCTTTAATTGTCTTATTTATTGTAAATGTTGATTTTTTTGGAATTATTAATCATGAATCATTTTTCTGAATCCTCTAGTTAAGTCAATATAACAAATATGTTTTTAGATGGGCTTTTCTCTCTCTTTTTTTTATACAAAAGAAGTTTAATAATATTATTTTGTATTATAGGTATATTTTTAAAGTAATTGCATTAAAGCTGATAGAAATATCTAAAAGGCATTTCTTAAAAATTCTTTCCGAATATTTAAAGCTTGGGAATTAGGTCAATAATAGGTGAGTTATTTAAATGTTTCCTTCTTTTTCAATCTAGAAATAAATTTAGCACCATTATTTCATTATTATAAATTTATTTTCAAATGAGACTGCATGTGTTAAGATTTAAATGTTATTAAAAATATTTCGAAATGACATTCTTTGCAGAAGCTGAAAGACGGAATTTTGTTCGATTGAGAAATATAATGTATTTCATATTATTATTTTAAATATTGTTGTCTTTTTGAGTATTTTTATATGTGTTAATTTTAGTATTTATTATGATTATAAATTTCTAGTGTTATATTAATATGAAAAACAAAAAGTATTTTTCTGTGGGAGCAGTATAAATAGAACATTATTTTTTTAGACTAAAATTTATATAAATCCCTTCTGTGTGCGTGCTATGTACAGATGTATATGTGGGAGGAAAATTAAATTCAGACTTCATAATTTTAATTTTGAAAAATGTTACGTTTGAGATAAATTAAAGTAACGTGATATTGGTTAATTTAAATGTTAAGTTTAATTACACACACACACGTCACAGCTATTATTTACAGATTTACATTGAAATTAACTCAGTAATTAGATTATTAGAGTCCAAGTTCTGTTATTTTGTGAAGGGGGAGTTTCTGGCGTTCGTCTTTGGTGAAATTTTCAGACCATCTCTTTCACTCTCCCTACCCTCTCTGGGCTTCGGGGATGACAGCGGTTCCTGTACCTTTAGCTTCGAATTACATCCGGTTCATGGGCAGACGCAATATTTTTAAGGGTGCAGGTGTCAATTTCACTTGGGGTGACCATACCCACAAAGAAGCCGAATCACAGCTGTGTTTCGGGAACGTCCCAATGCATTCAACATAAATTAAAAGAAAAAGTGTTTCAAAAAAAGTAAAATAGGAACTTTTTTATTCTCTGTTTTAAATTTACGATAAGATTTTGGAAAATCTCAAATATATCGAATTTTATGTCAAATGAGCCAACTTTTGATGAATTAAAATTTTTTTGTATGAAAGCAAAGCAATTCATCGATTATCTTTATACTTTCCATACTTAATTGATATATGTGTTGCTGTAAATTTTAGAATGTCCGAGGGAGGGCGTAAAAAACTACGAGGTGCCCAATATAAAAGAATAAGACTCGAAAAACAGGCCCATTTTAAAAAACAGGCTGAAAGTTTACTGAATTACTTACAAGACACTAGAAAAAAAGGAAAGCAGTATAGAATCAGAATCTGATTTAGATTGTCATGATTAGGATGCTGCAGATCAAAGAAACAGAACAGATAGTGGCACTGCTGTTGTAGGGTGAGTGAGTGAATATATATATTAATGTCACAGTGTTCAGCTACACGAGGGCTTTTCGTGACGGACCTCGTAATTTTGGAATGGTTAAGTGACGAGGACGACACCTGAGCCGGCACCCCCCTCTTCTGACTATCACACCGCAAAGGGAGGACGTTTGGGTTCTCGACAGATTTAACGTGTATTTCTCCTCTACACAGCGAGTCTTTAGTGATACTGGGCTCGAACTCGTGACATGCCGGCCACGATCCAACACCTTGACCGCTAGGCTACCGCGGCGACACTGCTGTTGTAGGAGCTCCTACAAGAAAATCCTAAAATCACAATACTTTAACAATGATATTTAGTTCAGATCCAGGAACCTGGCCAGCTATTCTATCAGACGGTTTTTTTTAGTAAAAGAAGGACCCTAAGCCATCAACAAAATATAATTTTCGTTATGACGATGCCGATTGAACATTTAGCTCGTATTGTTATACCAAATTTTCAAAAACGGTGAAAAGGTTACGCGTAAATCATTAATCCATTACAAAAAACTATGCATATTGTTTTTGTAGCAATTTTTTTGTCTGTGTCATTAGTTCTCTTTCCATAAAAGATTTTAAAAGTTGGAAACATCTCGTTGATACTTTAAAAGAACACGAAACATCAAAAAAACATAGTCAAAGCCAGAAGTCTTGAATTGAATTCAGTCAGCTATTACAATGCTCTAAAACAATTGACAGTGACTCGAAAAGACTTACTTCTGCGATTATTGGTGCGATTTGCTTCGACGTATTGTAGCAACGTTAAAGGTACTGGCTCAAAATTGTTTAGCCCTTCGGGGTAAGTGTGACAATTAAATTTGTCACACTTACAAATTGGACAAATTTAATTCCAATATATAATGGTAGTTTTTTACAAATAATTCAATTACTTGCTAAATTTGATCCAATAATAGAGGAGCATACCCGAAGAGTGCTAAAAAGGGTAGAAGTTAAAATGCACTATCTAAGGAAAAATACTCAGAACGAAATGATTTCTCTTCGACATGAGAATTTTAAACTACATATTGTTCATAAAATTGAACAAGCCAAATATTATTCGATAATTTTATATCGAGCATCTGATTTTAGTAAGATCGAACAAATGACATTTCTGGTAAGATATGTATATATTGAGAAATCTTATCTTAATGGGGTTACCGTTAAAATAAAAGAATTTTTCAGGTTTCCTTCCAGTTAAAAAATTGACTGGAAAAGAACTTTCAGATTTAACAGCCGAGAAACTTCAAAAATTAGGGCTAAATATGCGGGGGGGGGCAGGCCTACGATAACGGAGCCAATATAAATCAAGGGTATAATCTAGAATTAGGGCATTCAATCCACAATCTACGTGCCTTGTAGTAGCAACTCTTTAAACCGCGCTCCCCTGGGGGTGGTGTCCCACAGTTTGAGAAACGCTGCTGTATTATCTGTGATAAGTACAAAACTGTTATTTTATTCTTTTGATCCTTTGATGTAATATTCACTAACTCCTGTCCCCAGGTTCTGTTTCGCATTTTAAAGGATAACGCCTTCTATAAAAGCTCTTAATTAAATTTATGAATGAATGAAATGTTGTACAGGGTATTTCCTAAAATAGAAAAATTTTGGGCATATTGTCAAGCTAATTTTTAAAAAATCCCTCACATATAAGCATGTGTCATGATGATTTGTTTCAGAAATAAGTACAAAATGTTTAAAAAGTGAAACTTTAAAATTAATTTTTTTAAATAAGATTTTCTTACAGAATTGGGTAACTAAGCAGGCTTTTTTTTTTTTTTTTTTTTTGCTTTTTTTTTTTTTGAGATTTTTCTTTTTATGGAGATTTTGAAGAGTGCTACAAATAACTTATTTTATGTAATTTGCTCTAACTTTTTAACAGGAATTCGTACTTTTAATTAATAATCCATATTCTTACACTTTTTCTAAATAAAAACAATATACTCCTAAAAAATAATAACAATAATATACTACTTTAACAACGCTAGAGGCAACCCTTTTCGATAAATTTCTGAATAACAAGAGTTTCACAGATGCAAATAAAATTAACACTTTATTTGCATCTGTGAATCATATACTTCTTATAGTGCTTCTTATCTTTCTTCTAGATGTCTTCCAGAAAAACTAAAAGACAGTGAGGGACCTTCTATAGAAAAGAGAAGAACGGAAGAATAGAAAAAATCTCAAAGCTAGCGGGAGCACTGAAACAGTATTTCAGACAACCAGAAAAAACTGAGCCTGAGAAAAAAAGGCTTGAATCAAAATGCGGAATTTTATTATTCTCAACCATTCACACCCACGAGTTCTAATGATGATACAATCACTGAATTAATGGATGTCACACCCGACGAAGGCAATGAAATGTCAAGATCATCATCAGCCAGTCCCATTCCCAGTGAAGCCGAAAATGAAATTGAGATCGAAAAGGAAGATGGTTTTGGTCAAATTCAAATAGCACTAGATGATCCAGGTACTTGGCCTAACATTTTAACACAGTACTTCTCAAACTTTCAGTATTTGCGACCCAATTTTCTATCATAATTTTCATCGCCCCCCCCCATATAATAACATTTCATTGAATGCAATAATAATGAAATTTGATACTAAAGCTACAATATGACTTTAATTATAAACCGTATAATAACAGGTGTTCATGGATGAAGGTAGGCAAATGATCTAGTGTATGTTATTCCTCTTTCAACGAGAACTTAGTTGGGAGTAGTGTATTCAGTTCTATTTGTCAGAGAAATAATTTATATCCATATTTTTAAGTTCAAATTAATGTTCTTTTATTTAGTTGTATCTGGCAATGAAAGAATATGAGGAGGGATTTAATGAGTTGCCTTAGAACTGTAAACCCAGATAGGGAAACAATAATATAGTAGCAGATTGAGCGGAATAAAGATGTTTAGTATTTTCACCTTCTGAAATGGATGTAAACTTATGCCATTCATAATATATTTAATCATGGTGTAATAATAAACACTATAACCACACCAATGTTCAAGATATATATTACATTTTAAATATATTTTTTGTTTATGAGACAATCCCATGGGAGTCAGTGTTTATTATTGAACATGCCCCTCGTTTACTATTGATAAATTTATTATTCAATACATCGTACAGTACTGATAAATTTATAAGTATATTATATTAGTGTAAATGTGTATTTTCATATTTATTATGTCAGAAAGTATTTTGTTTAGCGTACTTTCAGAAAAAGAATAAGTTTTTTAAATAAACTTTTATTTTTGTTTTTTTGCCGTACTCGCACCCCCCTTGTACGGTTATCACGCCCCCCTAAAAACCTTGATTTATTGGTAGAACATGGTCCCAAACAAGTAACAAATTTTAAATTCCCGGTAGATGAGAACGGCAGGAAATTTATCTATTCATTTGCAGCAAAACTTTAGTGTGAACGGGGAGAAAATCAATCGCGCGTGCTCTGATATTCTATAAAACTAAACCGTATTTTTTTGTTTTACATGTAAATTATTTAGTAAAGATAATGCAACACAACTTATTACTGACTTTTCTGATTAGCGTCATTGTTCGGATTACTTGAATAAACATGAAAATACTTTAAAACACGTAAACTCTATAAGATCATGGTGCGACTTAAAGATGAGACTGGAAAAAAATTGTTCTATTGACGCTGATCATCAAAATACAATCGAGAGAAAAAGCGATGGCGCGCCATGATTGAAAGAATGATTGCTGTAGTACATTTTTTAGCCGGTCAGAATTTGGCATTCAGAGGAACAAGTGCGAAGTTCTATCATAGATATAATGGTAACTTCTTAAAAGCAGTGGAGAAGTTGGCCAAATTTGATTCAGTTATTTCAGAACATCTTAATAATGTCAGTAAATGCGAAAATAACAAAACTCGTATTCCACACTACTTAAGGTAGCATTTTCAAAATGAAATAGTTAATATTTTAGCCGAATCTATTCGTAATGAGATAACACGCATTGTAAAAAAAGCAAAATATTACACTATAATTCTCGACTCTACACCAGATATTAGTCACACAAAACAAAAACGTTTATAATTATATGTGTGAACACTACTGATAGTAAGGTAGATATTTTAGAATTTTTTCTAGGATATATACAAGGGGTGATCAAATGGAAAGGTACGAAACGACATAAAAATGAAACAGTTAAATATTTGCATATTCTGCCAAGGGAGAATGTAGCGAGACATCTCGGGATGCCATTGGAGACTCTGACTGGGATCGGATCATGCGCGGGTGCCCGCATGCGCAGGAGGGAGCAAAGGCTCTTATAAAAAGCGGCGTCCAAATGATGCGAGCACAGAATTACTCGAGCACAGAAAAAGCATTAACTCCGATGTGTACTGTGAGACACTCCGACGCCTACGCAGGTCCATCAAGAACAAAAGACCGGGGCTGCTCACGGAGGGTGTGGTTCTGCTCCATGATAACGCGCGTCCACACGTCTTCAGAGTCACACAAATGGAACTGGACAAGTTCCAATGGGAGACGTTGGACCATCCGTCCTACAGTCCGGACATGTCACCCTGCGATTTCCATGTGTTTGGTCCACTGAAGAAACACCTGAAAGGAAAGCGCTTCAACTCGGACGACGTACTCAAGGACACTGTGAAGGACTGGGTCTCGTCACAGCCACAGGAATTCTGGGAACAAGACATCCTGCGGCTTGTTCATCAGTGGGATCGTTGTGCTCAGGCCTATGGTGTATATTTTGAATAAAGTCTATATTTGTACCCACCGTGTCGTTTCGTACCTTTTCATTTGATCACCCCTTGTATATATATTTTCAAGTAACTAACTTCACTGGAGAAGGTCTGTGTAATTTTCTATTAGAGAAGTTAAAACCTAGTCTGCAGCTCGAAGTCAAAGATATTCGGGGCCAGGGCTACGACAATAAATCGAATATGAAAGGGAAAAATATAGGGCTTCAGAAACGGATTCTCGATATTAATCCTAGAGCATTATACGTGCTATGTGCATCTCATTCATTAAATCTCGTCGTTAACGACGCTGCCAGCTCCAGTGGTTAAATTTCTGGTTTTTTTGACATGGTACAAGACGTATATAATTACTTCTCTGCGTCACCATATCGATGGAATTTACCAAAAAAACACGTAAAAAGCCTAACGTTAAAACTGTTAAGTGAGACAAGGTGGGAAAGTCGTATCAATGCAATTAGATCTCTTAAACAAGACCTAAAAAAATATTATTACCGCATTAAATTCCTTAATTCAAGATACCACTAGAGACACGAAAACAAAAATGGGTGCTGAATCAATAATTAAAAGTCTTGAAACATTTAAATTTTTATGTTCAACTTTAATTTGGCATGATTTATTATCAAGAATTGATGTATTGAGTAAAATGCTTCAAAATCCTAAATTAAACATCGCGGAATGCATTAAAGGCTTAGATAATCTTAAGAAATATTTAATTTCCCGAAAATCTGACGATAATTTAAAAATATTTGTTGATTCAGCAGCAATACTTGCTACAGATTTAGGTATTCATCCCGAATTTCCCATCTCAAAGCTAAGCAAAGGTGCGGATTACGAGAGCAGTGATGAATCAGTTTTAAATCCCCCTTTCAGCAATTCAAAACTAGTTTCTATTTTCCAATTCTTGATCACGCGATCTCTTCAGTAAATGAAAGATTTACCTTATTATCTGAGTGTAACTCAATATTTTGTCAAAAAATAAAGTTTTGCACTACAAATTTTATTTGAGTTTTTATTAATGTTTTATTTTTATTCTTATATAAGTAGATGAGTTTTTAAAGTCAACGTTAAGTATTAGTCAAAATATGAAAATTTCGCTAGGAGGCGGCACATTAGGTGTTTGCACGAGGGCGGCCGGTACCCTAGGATCGGCCCTGTTCGCTTATCTATTTAGGGTTGCTTTTTGGTTTGAATTAATGTTAAAATTTCTACTATATGCTAGGTTACTTCATATATATTTACGTTTATTTTATTCATGTTTAAATTTTTTATATTTAAGATTTTCTGGCAAAATTAAGGCTTAATTTTCTTTTGTTTTTGATAACCTTTTAATTTTAATTAATGCTATATTTTCTATTTTAGTGTCACGCAGTTTTATGTTTGTTTATTTTCTGAACTGGAATTTTCTTGCTCATTGTAGTTTTAATTATTTGATACTGTGAATCAAAAATGAGTTTTTAAGCCAAAAATGGATTTGTGAAGTTTTTTGTAAATAGAAGCTTAGATAATGAGGTACTTACGTATTAGCATCACCATATCAAAATTGGTGCCACGTGAATCACACCTTGAGACCAAAAGCACCAAGATTCTAAATTTTTTTTTTATAAAAAATCAATTAACATGACCATTTCGTCGCAAAAAAGCAGTTCCTATGACATTTCCTTTCGTTGAGAAGGGAAAAGAGGTACATATGCATTATTGCTATATGTCTATATATGCATTATTGCTATAGGAATTAAGGGTTGCCAACTTGGTGAGTTATTAACAGAGTTGGCGATTTTTGTATAATACTTTAGTACCGAAAAAGAGGTTATGCTTTTTTCCTTTATCGGCAAGTTCCATGTTTCGTCGATGTAACGAAATAGTATCAAAATCTAGCTTATAACAAAAAGAAAAGGTACTGACATATTATTACAACAATTGCCAACTTTATTAATTAATTGCCACATTGGCAATCCCAATTTCATATGTTATATGCGCTTAATTGGCAACCATATGCTTCACATTTCATGTAATGTAGCCAATAGGTTGCGATAATATGTAAGTATATACTATAGAAAATGACACTCCATTCTATCTAATTGGGATTATCAGAGTGCCAATATCGTGATTTAAGTTAGAATTTATGATATTTACATATTAATGTCATCATAGCCAAATTAGTGCCACGCTAATCTCTCCTTGATATCAACACAACAAAGATTCTTGCGTGTTTTTATATGAAAATAAAACATCTGTCAGATTTTGGTGGAATATAGCGTGATTTGTGGTGCTGTTAATACGTAAGAATACGAAGGCTAATACGATTTTTTTTTTACGAATGAGATTTTCTGACATGTTTTCTTTTTGTTCTGAGCTGTTTATGGTAGTTTAGCCAAAATTAGACCTTTATTTTTATATTTAAGGTTGCTTCTTAGATTGAATTAATGTCGTAATTTCTACAATATGTTACTTCATATATATTTATGTTTATTTTCTTTACGTTTCAATTTTTCATGTTCAAGACATTCTGTGAGTGTTTTGTTTGTTCAGAGCTCTGGTTATTGTAATTTCATCAAAATTAGGGCTTAATTTTTTCTGTTTTAGATATTTTAATTTAATTTGTTATAATTTGTATGTTAGTGACACACAGTTTTATATTTGTTTATTTTCTTAACTTTAAATTTCTTGCTTATTGTTGTAGTTTACATTAATTATGTGATACTGTGCCTCAAAAAATAGTTTTTAAGCCAAATATTGATTTGTGAATCTTTAGATTATAAGGTACTAGTGTCACCGCAGCAAAATTGGTGCCACATAAAGCACACCTTCATGTCAAAGCAATAAAGATTCTAACATATTTTACACGTGAAAAACCAATCACATACACAGATTTTGGCAGAAAATGGTGTGATTCATGAGTTGTTAATTTGGCTGCGGTGACATTAATATGTAAGTACTGATAATAATTGCTCATTCATCAACACAAATAACAGTGGATTTTTTAGACAATGGAATTAAACAAAAAAATAGTACTAAATTAAACCATTTGCTATAAACAGATTAGCAATATTTATAAAAAACTACCTTCCATTTTTGTCAAACATGTTATTAAATACATTTTAGTATATGTCCTACATGTTGCTTTTTTTTTGGGCCTCATAAATTTTATAACTGATAAGTACTCATCTTTTGATCTCATGGAAAGATAGTTAATTTTATTCATCATGAAGAACTTCACGGAAACTATTGATGTGATTGAATGCATAACTAATTTTCCTTTGCACTTTAAAATTCTGAGTTAATGCAAGTTGCTATGTTGCATCATGGTTTAATTTTCTTTCTGACAATCTGTTATTCATATAAATTGTTGAAGATTTTACACATATACATTGTATATATTTGTTACATTTGCATACATTTCTATGACTTTTTTTTGGTTTGAAAAAAAGGTTATTGTTTTCCTTCCTTTATTACCAGTAAATACCATGTTTTCATCATTACAGGAAAAAGCATCAGATGCTAATTAATGTTGATCAAATTTTTTGTCACATGGCAACATGGCTTAAATTTGCTTCTAGCAATCTTCAAATATATAAATTTATTCAGACCATTTGTGATCCAAAAATGTTTGTGGAAAAAAGATGGAGCTGGTACAATTTTCTAATATTTCTCTTAGGATTTTTTTTAAAAATTCAATGCTGAGGCGATTTTACTTCTTATGGCATCACGGTTTAACTTTGCTTCTGATATGTTCCTCATTTAGTTTTATGATGATCCTATAATTTATACAAATCATCTTTTCCATATATGATATATTTCAAGGATCACTAATTATTTATCGTTGTATTTTCTCATTTGTTCTTTGCGACTGAATAACAAATATTTTCAATGGAAATATAGCAAAAATGTATTGTTTCAAAATTAATTTTTTATCAACAAGGTTTATTATTTCCTCATTAGGTTCATAATTTTTTTTAAATCTGTTATAGAAGGTTTTTTTTTATTTTGGTTCTTACTAATTTAATTTTTCACTATTGTATTACATCTAAATTTTATATTAAATGTAATGTAGATGTTGTGGATAGAATTACATGCATTCCACATGTTGTTAAAGGCTGTAGTGAATTTAATTTAATAATTTATTACAATATATAGGCATATATTTTAGATGTGTTTTTAAATTTTAGTTTGTACTAATTTAATTTTTTTTTAATTGAAGGCTTTCTAATATTTTATTTATGATAGTATTTTAGTGAAATGGATTATCATAATGAATTTTTTCTTCTGATTTATATATTTCATGTTAATTTACTCATATTTCCCATAGCAGAAATATGCTACTATTCTTACTTTTCTGTTATAATATTTATTTATATTTTCATTCTTTCATTCCTATTTACCTTTTTAGCATTTTAATTGTCTCTCTTACTTTCAAATAAATGTTTTTATGAAATCATTTTTTATTGTTAAGCAAAATTTCAATGTGAACACTCATAAAAAAAATTATTAACTTTTGGATACACTGCCTTGTAATGGCTCAAAATCCTCTTTAAAATATATCATGTTTGCAGAAAAAAGTTGAATTATATTTTTTTTTAAAATTTAACCCTTGTAAAGATTGGGTATTTCTGCTAGTATTTTATAAATTGGTTTGATTTAATAAATTTAAATTTTAATTGTATTGAGAGGCATGCCTTCAGAATAAAATACAGTTACAGCAAAAACGAATATAAAGGGCATTAACATGGAATATAAATTGATTTCCATAAAAATCACATACACCCTTAGTAACTAAAATGAGAATAATTTAATGTTCATTGTACAAACTGTTACCACTTGATCCACGGACCGGAATCATGAACCACTTACATGGAGTAACAATGTTTGTGATAAAATCCTTTTTTTGATGTGTAACATTTTTCTTCTCGATAGCTGGAGATTTGTGGGAGTGATTTCGTGAAAAGGGACGGAAATGCGTAACCGGAAGTTGGGGAAGCGCGCGCTATTCAGTGAAGTTCTGTATTTCTCCTTCATTCGGGAGGGGCTCCCCCCCCTCCCCCACCTCCTGCGGTCTAGGCCGTGGGATCTTTGAGTTTGTTTTCTCACATTAGGATCAGAGAAGAGCTAAGTCCTTTAGCTGGATCTTGTAAAGATATATCCAACTCTAATAGCCATCAAGCCGCCAGCCTTTTTATATTTTTAAATTTAGCATTTCAGAATATTCTGATTAAAAAACTCTGTTTTGTTTGCACTTGACTCTAAATCCGCACATACCAGCAAGTCTTAGACTTCACCAAGAATAAACTTGCGATCCTTACGCTCAATTGTCAAAGTCTGAGGGCTCACCAAACAGATTTTGACATTATTTCACAAAATTGTTCGTTATGCATGTTGGCAGAGACGTGGTTAGATAATGACGAACGTGTTTCGATACCTGACTTCGATTGCTGCGTACAATTTAAACGACCGGGCCACAGAGCAGCTGGTGTTGCGATCTATCGTAAACAGAACAACTCACATGTTGTGGCTCGACATATGGATATTACTTATCGTCAAACAAGTGGACTGGGTATTGTTAGACAAGATATTGGGGGCACCTGTGCGGCAAAATGCTTATTTGAAAATGAACAAACTGTGATTTCGGTGGTCGTATACATTTCTACGAATCTGACGATTCAAAAAATTAAAGTTTTCCTGCATTTTTTACTTTTACCATATACCGAAGGTGGTTCTGCTCTTAAAAAAAAAAACTATCACTCGCTTCCCATGATTTTGATTGGTGATTTTAAAGTTAACTTCCGTTTGCTAGAAGACGAGCCACTCATAGCTTTTTTGAATGATGAACTCAATCTCGAAATGAACACAAATCGAAATGTTTCGACAACTAACAGTGGTACTGTTATTGACGCTATTTTTCAACGGTTTTTAAATACTTTGAAAACACAAATATATGTGTCATATTTTAGTTATCATAAATTATCATTACCGCTCTTCCCCAAATTGTGAACAAGAATAATTATTTTTGATAAAAAAAAATTGCATTATAATTGCAAAAATAAAATTTTCATTAAAGATATAATAATTCCATAGAAAATTATTTCCAATCATACTCGATTCATTTTTTTCAGGATTTAAGTTACTATTGAAAATTTACCACGATAACATGTCAGATGTTACACATTGTATGCGACTACTGTAAGGCTCGTTTCTTTCTCTTTTTTTTTGATGAAGGAAAAATGAAAATTAAACCAAAGATAATTAAAAAATATTAATAAGAAATTATATATTTTCTTTTTTTTCTTCTTCATTTTATGTTAAATGAAATGAAGTACCGAAATAGTACAACTGTAATTTCTCAGAAATTTTAAAATTGCTCACGTCCGAAATAGAAATGTATTTTAATACCAATAGTGGGTGAGATGCGGCTAAATAATTCGATTTAATTATTAAAAGATTAATTAAAAAATAATGGAAGCTTGAATTTCTGCTTTAGGCAAATAAAAAAACCTTTTTGCTTCAATAAAAAAAAAAATTTTTAATTTTCTAATTGATTTCACCATTCTGGAGAATGCTAACACCACAGGCGTCGCGTCAATGCTATTCTGGAGGCAAAATCTTTCCCAACAATATTTCCTGGTCCCCGCCAGGAGTCGCTAGCTGACAACGAAGCTTGCACATCACTTTCAAAGCCTGCAGGATATAAAATTGCAGTAGATTTTCAGCGACTCGCCATCAGTGACTCGCTATCAACCGCCATCAGCGACTCGAATATTGCTTTAAATTTTGTATAAACTTGAAATCGCTTTCTAAGGTTTTCTGATATGCTAATTGGCCAATTAGCACTCCATAAGTTGTAAATATAATTAGGAGCACAAAGCGGAGTTCTCTTTTCAAAGATACGGCATATGGAAGCTAGTCCATTATAAAAGTCTTCCCCCCCCCCTCCAGTAAAGATTGTCTCTGCTTATGTCAGTTTCACTCACTCCAATTAAATGAAAAATTTTAAATGAGACCAAAACTTAATTATTGCTTGGAACATAACTGCTTTGCAGAAATGAATACCCGAACAGTCCCCTTAATAAAGAAGTGCACGACATAAAATAATTTATACTGAATTTTCGCGATATTACTGGAATGAGATTTGACTTCTAGACGTAATTCAACAGAAAAATGAATCTGTGACAAGAAATCGAGCTATGGAAACAAAATAGAAGTGAACAAATGAATGTTATAAGAAGTTTACCACTAATTTAGCTCTGTCTATCTGAATATATATAAAAATACAGTAGGCGCATTTTAAAGATACAATGTGTTTTTTACTTCATTTTCTGTACGTCGACCGCTCCTAGACAGTGGCTGACAGAGTATTACGTTATTTTCTTATCATTTATATTACATACACACACCACAGACATATTTTAATCACTTAATATATTTCTAAAAGTCATGGTAATTGTTAAGGCGTTGATTTAGTTTTGTTTGCATTCAGAAGCGTTATCTGCCGAAATTTGTAGTTAATTTTGAAACTGGGGAAGTGTGATCCCCTGCTTACCAAAGCAGAATGCTGCAAATCGTTCATTTGTATAGCATTCTGGGTTGTTGTTTTTTTTAAATTTATTATTCCAATCCTTGGTTAGTTTGGGACACTCGGTAAAATTGACAATGGATTATAAAAGAGAATATAAAAATTAATTACAGTGTATATTATTAAAGATGGTAATCCAAAGCATAATTTCGTTAGTATGTATTATATCATTGTAATTATAAAAACATCTAACAGCTTGAACACCAAATATTTTTATTGCACACATCTCGATATGTTTTATTTTCTTGAAAAACGGTTTGATTTCCGAAAATTGTGGATCGATTTCTCCTTTGTTTTCATGTGATAGATGACAAAATATGGAGTACGATTTGTACCAGAAAAAATGAACGTATTGAGAGAGACATCAAAAGCATAATACATTGCTTTTGGAAGGACAGCGAGGTCTGGTTGCAGTTTTTTGCTCACCGAGCACTTTTTTCCATTTGAAAAAATTGTTCCAGTTTTGATTCTCGTAATCTTTAGTATTATGGATAAAAGAAATTATCCTTAAAATATAGCATGGAAGTACCAAATTTTCCGACAGATGGCAGCTTTAGATTTAAAAAATGCTAACCGTAAATTAATAGTTGTGTGAAAGTTATTGTTTTTCAACGTTGCACTATGAAACATCTGTTTCTTAATATGTCTTATGACTAGTTACCATGCTTAAATATTTCTTTCTAAAAAAAGTTTGGAAATGCTAAAGCTAGTTTATTTATTGGGAATTGTTTGAACCAATTCTGATGCTTAGTATATGACCTTTGTATAAAATTTACTTCAAAAAAGATATTGGTTGATTCTGCTTAATGTTTTCTTAGGTCAGGATGAAATAACACATTTAATACTCAAAATCATTCACTTCCACGCGCTTCTTTAAAAATATATAAACAGGACTTTATAAGATACTTAAAATATAACATTATATGATAATTAAAATACACAATAATATAGTATACTCCCAACAGAATCTTGAACAGGAGGGTATGGGTGTAAACAGCCTACATTCTTCTGCTTTCAAAGCGACCTCTACATTTAGACTCTTAGAGATACTTTACAAGTTATAAGGTCCATAACGTATATATACCAAAAAGGCCGGATCTACGTATGGGCTGCAGCCCAGGGGCCCCGAGTTCTAGGGGGCCCCGTTCCCCGTTGAACATAAACAGAAAAAGATGCTTACAATCAAAATAGTAAAAAATAGCAAACCAGTAAAAAATACAAATCAAAAATAAAATACCGGAAATACCATATCAAATTTATTTTTATTTTCAAGAGCAAGAACAATTTACTTTTGTTCTTCCGCCGTACCACAGAAAACACAGAAATTAAGAATTAATAGACAGAGGTTTTGTCATAGAGCGGCGCCGATGAGTGGCACTATTTCTGCAGCCATTTATTTTTGTGCAAAAAAAATTCGAAGTTACAATAATATACTCATTTGGTGCTGTGTTCTGTGCATAATACCTGAAGTTAAAGGGTACTTAGGTACCTGTTTATTCAAGTTTCAAGTAAAAATTAAGTACCAATACACATTTCTAAATTATTTAATTAGGAAGATATTTGTGTGAGAGTTCGAAGTCCATATACGGTTGTAAACGCCACCTGCAAATGGAGAAACGGTTAGATTACTTCACCCCCCCCCTCGGCGTGGCAAAAAGAATTCATTATAAGTTGAAAGGAATTCGGAGTGACTGTTTCCCAAACTCCTATCTGGATAGCTAAAAGTTACATGAGTTCGTTTTAACCTTAGCCCATTTCTGCATTTAACGATAATAAAAATTTGAAAAAGTTAACTTGGTTAGAAAAAAATTTACATTAAAAGATTAGGACCCCTTCTCCTAGGAAGTTAAAAATTTGGAGTGATAAGAAAATTTAAGTGTGAATGTGGGTTGAAGAATTCATTCTGTCTGGGTGCGGAGATTAAATCTGTCCTCGAGTCATGTCTTTATTTTGTCTCTGTGCCCATTCATAGACAGAGGCGGATTAAGCTGCTGGCGACCGCCAGGGGCCCCAAGCTGATAGACTTCAGTTATAAGTTCAACGTGTAACAAAAAAAAAAAAAATCTTGTACTGATATTGCAAACCCAATGATTACCCACGATTTGAACGTATAACAATTAGTGTTGCCCTCATATATTGCATGTAATTGCGGTTGAAATCCGTTTGGTTTTTTGGGGGTTTTTTTTTTAAATGTTCCCCCCCCCCTGAACTTTGGTCTTTAATATATGTTTTCGATTCCAAGTTTTTAAGAAGTTGATCCCAGATTTCTTATATTAAAATAATGATCCCAGATCTCAGACTATAAACAACTACCAATATTTAGTTCTTTCGAAAAAATTTAGTATTTGAAGGTTCGTGATTTATTGTTATCTGGATTTTTGTGCTTATATTTTGAGAATGTGGGGAAAGAGATCGAAGCAGTGTCGGATTGAACGACATGGAGGCCCCTAGGCAGTCGAGTTCTCGGGGCCCCTTAGCCTGTTTTTGGAGCTCTAACAGAAAACAGAACTCGCTTTTGTGGGCCCCTAAAACGCACGGGGCCCATAGGCAATTGCCTACTCCTCCTAACGAATAATCCGGCACTGGATTAAAGTATTTTGCAAATTTAGCATCAGTTTTATTTCAGTCAGCATGACAGAAATAGCGAAATATTTAAGTGAGATTGAAATTTCTCTAAATTGATCTATTTCACTATTGAATCAAATAGTGAAATAGATGAAAGTAATTTTTCGAAAAAAAACTGTAGAGCAGCGTTTCTCAAACTGTGGGGCGCACCTCCCACCGAGGGGGAAGCGTGATAACCCTACGAGGGGGGCGCGAGCATATGGAAAATAGAAGTTTAAAAAATTAGTTTACTGACATGAAGTAAAGCAAAATACTTTCTGACATAAAAAAAACACACATTAGATTGATGTAATT
>BMAO01033363.1:0-82141 GCA_019973975.1 Trichonephila clavata
AAGAGTTTGCTCTATTTTTATTTATTACTCCTTAATTTTAAAGCTAATCTTTTCAAACCTGACATATATATATCGATTAACACATTAAAGGAAATCTATCCAAACCAAATTTCTCTGTGCTTGGCGACCATGTTTGCAACTTGGCGATTGATTAAAGTGTGCAGAAGTTGATATGCTGTAGCGCCACCTGGTAGGGAGCTGCAACAAAGACGGTAGCACAAAAACCTTCTCCTAAAATAATACATATACAGGCCAGTTTCATAGTGATCGGTCGAACGGTGTTGGAGTGAAGCGATATCATATATACAAACATCCCTTTGTGAAGTGAAAACTTCTTTAGCGGTGTTGGGCACTTTTTGGTAGGGGAAAATCTTATGGGTTCGCGTCACGACATGCTCTGACTAGCGCACGCGCAGTGTGCTCTTCGCCTTTTTGGATGGGTGAATCTCGTGCGTTCGCGTCACTGACATGCTTATAGCAGTATATCTGTAGCTATACAGCTGACGTATAGTGCTGTGTATATCTTACAAGTGAAATTAAATGGATTTAGTGAAAAGTTCAATGTGTATATACTGTGAATTGTTGAAATAGTGTTTTTGTTTGATTATTATTTGAATCGTTTAATTGAAGAATAATTGTGCAGTACAATAGTGAGTACTAAATAAATAAACTAATACTTTTAAGATAAAAAATAAATAACAGAAAATTATTTTAAATACTTGTATTTTTTTGGCGTTTGAAAATTTTGTATTTATTTTCTAATATTTAACCTCTGCAATGCATCACGCAATCCGGATTAGCATTTCATAGTGGCTTAAACGGTTTCTGACTAGTGTAAAACAGACTTCTAGTTGTTCAATCATATTTTTATCGTGGATTTTGAAATTAAAAATTCTATAAAGTCTAATAATAATTCAAGTTTAATGTGTTGAAGTTCAAAATATGGTTATTAATACAAATAAACATCATAAAAGATCAACAAGTCATCGACAGGATCTAACGTTAGAATTGAAAAGGTTACAAAATAATACACTACAAAAGGTCACCAAAACTTTTCTAGAATTCATCTCCAACAAGAAAAGATTATCGATATTTTCATTCAATTGTCACAGTTTGCATGCGTATGCAGCTGACCTAAAAAAATGATGCTTTCGTAAAAATTCAAATGTTCTGCTTTTGTCAGAAATTGGTATGAAAAACGAAGAACCATTTGATATTCCGAATTTCAACTTTGTTGTAAGTTATAAAAGACCCGAAGTTCCAGCAGCAGGCGTAGTTATTTATCCCAATACTCAAGATGCGTCACACTTCATTACTTCACATATGGACATACAAATTAAATTCACTAGAAGCATTGGTGTTAATGTTTCTGATATAGGCGAAATATGCGTTTCTCGTTGCAATTCCGAGAAGGGGCAATACATATTAATGGTTGCCGTTTATATTTCGCCTGGAAAATCTATGAGACAGATACAACAATTTTTATTCGAAAATTTGATTTATCAAAAGAAGGTTCTGAAATACTCGAAAAAAGATGCTGGCGAAAATATGATATGTACCGATGATTTTAAGTGGAGGCTTCAATATTAACTTGCAGACGATAAAAATCTACCACTAATTGAATTTCTAAATGAAACAATTTAAATATGTCCAATGATCGAAAACTCAGTTCTACAAAATATGAAACGACGATCGATGCGGTTTTAACGCGATACTTAGATAAATTTGAATCAAACATTTTCCTTTCTTACTTTAGTTACCATAAGCCTATTGTATCTTTTTTTAGAACAAAAATAAGTGAAAGTACAAAAAGTCTAAGAATTGTTGAAATTTATGATGACAATGATGCAAACATTAAAAAATGTTAAAAATCAAGTACATTGAAATTTAAGTAAATACAAATACTATCCATAAATAATATGATTGCATATTAATTGTTATTTCAAGTGAATTGTATTTATATTTTGTCATGATCTTGTACAGTCCGTAATATATTTGAATAAAAAAAACCATATAAACATGCATATAATTGTTGCTTGGAGTATCAATAGATGTGAAAACCATATTGATGTTGATAATTTTAATTCTAACATTATGAAATTTTAATACTAAAGTTCTAAGTTTTCAGTTCTACCGGCAGTCTCTATAACTGACATATTTATATATATATATATATATAACGAGGGATGTATACTCATATACGAAAAATTCCAAAATCCCTAAACGGGAATCGTGTCAGCTAATGGGTTAAGCTTAAATTTTTAAGTATTATGATTCACATTTTATTATATTTCAAAATTTCACGTTGCTCTTGATCATTTCAATTCAGAAAAACATTTTAAATGCCCCTTAAATTTCGAATTCCCAAGGATTATGAAACGTTCCTGAGACGTAAAATGGGGTCTTTCGTGAAAATTTTAAATTTGAGTGAGTGGCAGTTTTTATTAACGTCGCACCGTGAAACAACACCACGTAATTTTAAACTTCCATAAAATGACGAGAACGACATCTGTGCTACTCCCTCCCTCCACACCATGCCAATGAGAAGACTCTGAGTCAGATTTAACGTAAATCAACCCTCTACCCGACAGGTCTTCAGTGCTCCAGGCCTCCAACTTGACACGTCGACTATGAGTTCATGACCTTAACAAGAAGTCTCTACCGCTGCCACATCAAATTATAACAGTTTAAAGATTTTCACTCTCTTGTAAAATGTCTGTTTCTATAAAACAAACCCTAATTTTTAATGTTACTAAATTTGAAATATGATTCGTTGTGATTTTTGTTTGCTAGTTGTATGTTTCTGGTTCTCTCTGCTCATTGATGCTTGACACAGGATCCGCTAATTGTGGCGTAACGGAGAATATTAGGGCCCCTTTGCAAACTCAGGTTTTGGGCCGCAAGCCCAAATACGAACTTAGCGTCAGTCAAGCTTTGGGCCCCCTCCCGCAATACGGGGGTGTACGTTACGCCACTGTCCACTAACAACAGACGATACACCTTGTAATTTTTTGCTAGGTTAGAGGCATGCTCTTGCACTCCACTCTCCACAACCACGCCATTCTAACGTGAGAAAGTGAGGACGTTGAGCCTCAAAAGATTTAACATGTCTTAACCCTCTACACGGTGGGTCTTCAGTGGCGCTAAGTTTCGAGTCTACGACTCGACAACGCCAGCTACGTGTTCGTGACTATAGTCACTTGGGTACCTGGGTCACAGTTTATCCGGGATATGAAACAACAAAAGCAGTTATCGCTTTTATAAATTTCTTTTTATTTATTATCTACCGTGTAGGGCTCATGCATGTTTAATTTGCAATGACTAAAAGTTCTCACGTTGGCGTTTTGGGGAAGTTTGGAAAGAGGAGTGCCAGCTCAGGCGTTGTCCTCATGACTTAACTGCAGTTCAGAATTACGAGGTCAGTCTCCAGTAGCCCTCGAGTAGCTTTATAGTGTGTCTTTAAGAAACATTCAATCATTCCTCACTTCAGGTCTTAATAGAAACAAGAGTTCGTACCCTCGTTTCGACTTGAACATGTTAGGAAATTATGCTCGTACCCATCATCATTTAGCTACTTTACTACTCTGTTATAAATACAATTACCTACAAAATTATGTATTTCCCTTAAACATCTATTGAATCGCAGAAAATTACACTGCATTTCTAACCCAATAACATATACTTCTGAAACATGTTTCAGGTATCTCTTGTATGGGAATTAAATTTTTGCTAGGTGTAGCGTAAAATAAAAAATGAGGGATTGTATCTGTAACTTATTTTTCTACATATATACTAACAATGGATGTGTGTAGTATATCTAAGGAGAATGCAATACTAACTCAGGTGAAAAAAAAACCACGGTCAGGTGGCGACCTCGTCGCCTCACCGTCATTTCAAATCACGAACGTATTAATTGTCGTTAGCGTGAGTCAGAGAGAGATAATTTACGTCGTTTTATAAAACAACTCGACAGCTACTTGCGACAGACCTCTTGACTTTGAGTCTCGGTTAAGTGATGAGGAAGGTACCTGAGCTAACACCCTTCTCTCCAAACCACCATACCACGCCAACAAAAGAACTTCAGGCTACGACATATAAAACGTGCATCAATCCCTTCCACATTGAGGTTCTTCAGTGGCACCAGGACTCGAAACCGCAACACGCCGGCCAAGAGTTCGTTACCATAACCACTAGGTAACGAACGCTACCACAAGCTACTGCGGCCACTAATCGTGATTAGCCTCTTGTGTTGAGCAGAAATTGGCAACGAGAAAATGTCACGTAAAAAGTAATTTAGATTATTCCGTGATTTATAAGGACTAAAAAAATAATTTAATATGTTAATTGACAGAATTTTAGTCACACATAGTTTCTCTTAAAAATTTTAATAGAGAGATCAGATTTTATTTTGGAACTTAACATTGTCATGAACCCAATTCTTATTTTTGTATTTTATTATTTTTTTTCTTTCTAAATTATTACTAGTTCCAGAATTTCTATGAGACATGAATGCTACTAGATGGCGCTGCGAGAACCGCCGGAGACCTGCAGTGGTATCACGTGATCAGCTGCAGCGTGCGCCATCGGCTCCCGATGAAATCGATCGGCGGGATTATGCCCGAACTAGAGCTTCGTAAAGAAAAAAAAGTGACATTGAAAACGAATGGAGCGCTTTTACTACTTCTCCTTTCTTCGGGAAAAGAAGAAAAATATCTGGGAAGGATCTAAAAAATAAAAATAAAAAAATCGATTTTTTGAACCATCGCGTCTGCGAAATGTTTGAAAGAAAACTATTTATGACGTCGTATACTTATAGTCATGCGATGCGAATATAATTCGGCGTAACTAAAAACTATTTTTCTTTGCAGAAAGTCATTAGCTTAGGCTGCGGAAATATATAGAACGTCATTTTTCTTGATTATAACTACGCAGCGGGTTTTATAGTTGTAAAAGCGAGCGAAAGATAGAGTGATACAGACGCTTTTAAGATAATTCGAAATTTATATTAGTGCATAAATAACACTTATAGTTACATGCTTTCTCGAATGTTAGTTTTATTGGTATACTTTAAAAAAATAAGCTTTAATTGCTCTCTGGAATTAATGCAGAGTGCAATGCCTCATATTTTTTTCATTTATATAAGACGAAAAAAACAAGTTTGAAAGGAAAGGTTCATGTGTTTTTTCACCTTTTTTGGAAGCAAACGATTTCTTTTCCCTACACCAGCGTTTCTCAAATGTGGGGCGCGCCCCCCTAAGAAGGCGTGATAACCTTACATAAGGGCGCGAGCATATCGAAAGGATTCTTTAAAAGAATTGTTAATTTACTGAAAGGAAGCAAAAAAAAAAATTCTGACACAACAAAAAGTAAAATACACATTTACATTTATAAATATATCATTACTGCATAATGTATTTGCTAATTAATTTATAAATACTAAGTTAAGAGCAAAAGTTTAATAATTACTAATGATCCTATGGGCTGTAGTCACACACAAATACAAAATTACAAACAAAATTTAATACTTATCTTGATAATTTGTAGGGTTTATATTGGAGGTCGTATAGTAGCTTTAGTGTTAAAGTACATTAGTAATGAATTAAATACATAATTATTGTATAGAGGGGGGAACGCGATGAAAATTATGATTGAAAATTGGGTCGCCAACATTGAAAGTTTGAGAAGCACTGCCCTACATGGATAAACAGACAAAAATTACGAGACGTTATATTAAAAACAATTAATTTAATTTTCTACATAACACGTGTCCTTTAAATTTGAGAAATTTCGTTGGTACGTGTTGGTTTTGTGTGTGTATATATATATATTTACAAAATAATGATTAATAAGCATGTATGTAGGACAATTTAGGTCAATCTTGGCTTAAGAAAGACAAGCCGATTTTTTAAACATCTTATAGTGATGTTATGAAGTGTGTGTTCATTCGTGTTAATTAATTTTCAGTCATTGTTCTTTTAATTGAAATTTTAGAAGTATTTCAAAAACTAGGTTAATAATTTTACAAAATATTTATTTAAGAAAAACCACGAAATGCTTTTGAATCTCGAATAATTCATCCACAAATCATACTTTAATATGAATAGCTGTTTCTCTAAAAATTTATGCTCAAATCTTATTTAAAACGCTAACAGAATAACTTTAGACAGTGATAACAGCATACAGTTTATAAACATAGCTTAAAAACACTAACAACACACAAAAGATGGTTGTTCAGTACCGTAAATTCAACTGAATATTTTGTTTCATGCTCAATGGGATGAATTTCGCTGTCGACCATATTGAAACCGAGAGCCGTAGGTTCGAATGATTCCATCAGAGATCTATTTCTTTGTCTAACGACAGATACTACATATTAAATTAAATTGGGCCTCAAAATAATCATGCAGTGTAGTGTGGAAGTTAGAAGAGAGAGGTATTACTTTCTTTGTGTGGTTGTCCATGATAGTGGCTCCAAATTACCAGGTCCACTCAGGAAATAATTCTCGTTATTCAAACGAACCAATTTATTATTTGGACACATTGATTTCTCCGTCTTAACAGGGATTTATCTATCAGAAAATAAAAAAAATTATTAGATAATTTGAGTTACCATATGTGTAATAAAACAAAAAAAAAATCTAATAGGATGAAATAGGTAGATGTGATTCATGTCCGGAGAAAAAGAAGTGATATAAGATTTCAGAGTGAAACTTTTATTCTTTATTTAGAAGATTGAGCTAAATATAACAAACCAATCAATAACACTTTGGCTCACACCTACTCATTTTGCAAGACATTATCTCGCTTAACAATAATTAGTAATTTTGTCAGACGTTGCCCAGAGGGATTTCTTGCTTTGTCTCTGTTTTATTACCCAGTTGCGTAACATTATCTTCAGATGATCGACGCGAATCTGATTCATCAAACCCCAAAATTGTACTCTGTTAAGGAGAATGCTAACGATCCATCTGCCAAGGGAAGTGTTTTACAAGCACAGTTGTAATTAAATAGGAATAACGTGTGCATTAAAACATAATTCTGTTGAATTTTAAGTGCGAAGTGTTGTGAAAAGAAAGATAACACAGTACAGCAAAGGATATCGTCGAAGAATCACCGTATTTCATTAGTGTCAGGGATGTATACTAAAAGCACCCAGTTATAGAACAAGGACAGTTTTTCACCTCCCCGGTGCCCTAGGCAATTCAAATACTTACGCCCCCCGTATTTTGAGAGCAACCCCTTTTCCTCCTTCAATTCTTACCTTGTCTTTATGTTTCGGAGGGATTTTTCCTTTCTTTGCTGTTGCTGTTTGAAAAGTTTTTCGTTATTCACCGCCTATGCACCCGCCACCGTATCCTAGACCGACAATAATCGCAGCAGCCGTAAGGAAAGGGTAATGTCATGGTTTGACCACACTTGTTGTTTATGACGTGTTAGACATTGACACAACTTATTATTTTTAACTAGGACCAAAGAATGAGGGCGAACCTCTTAGCTTCCTTAGTCTTCAAACGACACCGCGTGAAGCCCCTACTTGTGACATAAGTTCCGATACAACAATTCGAGATCATCTGCCGTGACTCAAACGCAGCTGACGATTTTAAGTTTCGTCACTGGAGGTATATGCAATATTTTTTTTAAAAAAACTGCAATCTTTCTCGCATGCGTTGTTCTAAAGCAGTCACAGCAGAGCGAATGTCGAACAGAAGCCCGCAGTAGGTATTTCTCTATCAAAATAATAAAACCCGTCGGTGATTTTTAAGGATTTTAAGCATTTAGAAATCAATAGGTTATTCATTTATCGAACAATTACAATTTTTTCCTGAGACCAACAGCATTGCAAACCGTACTAGAAGTGGTCGTCCACGACTTGTGAGAATACCAGCTATCGTCAAAGCAGTCAAAGGACACATTGCAGACCCTTCTAGAAGTCATCGTGGCCACGGTAGCCACAAGTGGTCAAAGTATCGGATCATGTTAGGCATGTCATGAGTTCGAGCCCAATACCACTAAAGACCCGCCGTGCAAGGGAGCGATGCACGATAAATACACTGGTGTCCCAAAAGTTAAGCATAATTGATATTAAGTGAATAAAGAAGGAACTGTAAATCAGAATGGTGGGAAACGTGATATGCGAGTGTAAAATGGTTATAAAATAAGGAAGCAAATCAAAAGAATGCTAATAATTAATTTTTATTATCCAAAGTAGCAGTTTGCAAGAAAACTGAGCATAGCAAGGATTCACACTTTAAAGAAAAAATGAAAGAAAACATTAAATAAATTACTGATGCTGCAGTTTAATAAGGCGTGTGGTCACCTCTGACAGACAGGCACGCTGCACAGCGATTTGCCATACTTGCTATGAGATGATGAATGAGTTGTGGGCTCAAACGGTTCCAAGCTTCTTGGAGAGCTCTCTTCTGTAACGGAGTTTGGTGGGTGCGAAAGGACTGCAATTTGTCTCCCGAGCATATCCCATATATGTTCGATAGGATTAAAATCAGGGGAGTTCGCAGGCCACGACATGCGCTGGATGTTTTCCGTTTCAAGGAAGTCATCAATCAGCACCGCTCGGTGACATGGCGCATTATCATCTATGAATATGAAGTCAGGACCGACAGCACCTCGAAACAAGCGAACATAAGGCTCAAGAACTTCGTCTCTGTATCTTTGAGTAGTCACAGACCCCGTTAAAAAAAATGGAGGTCTGTGTGGCCGTCCATCATGATGTCTGCGCATACTATTACTCCTCTTGATGGAAAATGGTGTCTTTCCGTTATGTTTCTTGGTTCAAAACGTGTTCCACGTTCTATCCATATCGTTACCCACCGAGAATCACTACTCAGACTAAACCAGGACTCGTCGCTGAATATCACATTGACCCACTCTCCCACACTCCAATGTTGATGTTTCAAACACCAGTTCAAACGAGCGCGTTTATGCGCAGACCTGAGGGGAATGCAAACTGCTGGTCTTCTGGCATACAGGCCAGCATGATTGAGTCTCCTGTAAACAGTTTGTTTCGAAATTCGTATTCCTGTGGTGACTGTGAGCGCCGAACCCAGTGCTCTGGCAGTACTGCCCCTCTGACGTCGCGCACTTATTACCAGATATCAGTCTTGGCGAGGGGTTGTAACTCTTGGTCGACCTGATACTGGTTGTCGGGTAACATCTCCCGCTCTTTGAAACCTCTGTCTTGAGATCACAGACTGGTCCACATTCAGAATTCGAGACACTTCGGTTTGTGATCGTGAGGATTCCAGCATTCCAACGATTCTTCCTTTCGTAAACATGTCCAATTGGTGTCTTTGTGCTATCATTCACCTTATTTGATGGTTAACAACGCTCCTTCGCACAGCAGTTCCACGAAACTTGTCTGAACTGTCTATGCTGCGTGAATCGGTTTCTCCGCGTTTCAACATGCGCCGGTGTTTCGCGCAGGACGTAGTCAACTGAAAAGTTTTGCATAAACCCAATGTTTTTTCTTCACTAAATTAATATCCGCAAGAAATTTGGAATAATTTTATGAATATTTACTCCATGTTTTTCGCATTATACGAATTATGCTTAAATTTTGGACACCAGTGTATGTCGAGAGCTCAAACGTCCTCCCATTGGTGTGGTGTGGTTGTTAGGGGAGGGGGTGCCAGCTCAGGTATCATCCTCGTCACTTGACCATGGTTCAAAATTACGAGGTCCGTCACCAAAAGCCATCGTGTAGCTAAACAGTGCGACGTTAATATTCACTCACTCTCTCTAGAAGTGGTTGTCCACGTTTTCTGAGAATACCAGCTCTTGACAAAGCAGTTAAATGACACTTTGCAGACTCTACTAGAAGTGGTCATCTACGCTTTGTGAGAATACCAGCTCCGGTCAAAGCAATCAAAGGACACATTGCAGACCCTACTAGAAGTGGCCGTCCACGTTTTGTGAGAGAGAATACCAGCTCTCGTCAAATCAGTCAAAGGATTCATTGCAGACTCTACTAGAAGTGGTCGTCCATGTTTTGTGAGAATACCAGCTCTCGTCAGATCAGTCATTGCAGACCCTTCTACAAGTGGTCGTCCACGCTTTGTGAGAATACCAGCTCACGTCAAACAGTTAGTTCGTCAAAATCCTTGTTGGAAGAAGACTTTTCTTGCTAAGCAGATGAACGAGTCAAAAAAACAATGTGTTACGTAGTACACGAACACCTTAGACTAGTTATCGAAGAATAACTGAACTTTTTCTTACAAATGAATAAATACACCAGGGAGGGTTACCTTAAAAATAAAAGTACTGTTGTAGAGCGTCATATTCTCTCTTAAGGGCTACAGAGGAATTTCGTTTACCAACGAGAAAACTTTTGACGTTGAAGAATATTTCAACCACCAAAATGACTGTGTGTATGCTAAGGAGTCCAAAGAAGATAAATAAAAAATGCTTAGTACAATTATCATCATGCTTCTGTAATAGTTTGGTGGGTTGTTAGCTATGAAGACGTTTTCGAGGTTCCTTTTAGCGAAAAAGGAGGGAAAACCGCTGCAAAGTTTCATCAAGACACTGATTTAGAAACCATAGTTAAGTCCCTGAATGTAAATCTGTTCAATGAAAACGATTACATTTTCAACAGGACTCTCTGCTCCTGTTTACAAGACAAAGACGACTCAGAGATGGCTGGAATGGAATGGGCCGGACTTAGTAAAACACGAAGATTGACCTTCCAACAGGCCATATTTAAATCGGATTATAAATTGTGGTCAGTATTGGAGGTAAATGTGGGTCAAAACCGGCATCCCAATTAGAACCGTCTTATGCGTTCTTTAAGGAAAACAGCGATAGAAATTCTCCTGGAGGTAGTGAGTGCCTCGATAGATGATCGGCCAAAGGGACTTAAGGCCTGAGTGATGTCAAAAGGTAATAATTTTTTTGTAGAAGTTGATATATGTTAAATTTAAAGGTAAAATAAAACTTTAAGAAGGTTTAGTTTTAAATTTGATCACAAAGTTTTTTTTAAAAAGAATTTTAACTTCTCTCTCTCTCTCTCTCTATATATATATATATATATATATAATTATATCAGAAATATAATTATATCAGCCTAGTGAGATCAAGGTCACGGTTAGACGGTCAAGGACTTGAGGTTGTGGCATCTTATGAGTCCGAGCAACTAAAGACCCGTCGTGCAGGGGAAGGGGGCGGGTAATGCATGTTAAATACGTTGAGGCTCTAAACTTCTTTCCGTTAATGTGGTGTTGGTTAGGAGAGGAGGATCCAGCTCAGGTGTTATCCTCGTCATTTGACCATGGTTCAAAATTGTAAAGGCCCATCGCCAATAGCCCTCGTGCAGCTTTATAGTACGACGTAAATACAACTCTAAGAAACCATCTATTTAACATACAACAGCCTGTCCTCGTTATTCAGCAATGGTATTTAGTATAATTAGAACTCCAATTCACGCCTCGACTCTAAAGTCGCTGATCGCGAAGCTCCAAATAATAAACAAAGGCTAAGAAGATTTATGAATGTCAAGAACCAAATGTTACCGAATAACTCATTTCAGTTTAGAAATGCAAGGATTTTTGAGAAACTTAGAGTCTTTTGTTGGATTTATTTCTCGATAATAATATTGTTACTTATTTTAAAAATTAATAAAATACTTAAGAAAATTTGCATGCAAAAAAATTCTAAATAATTATTAATAAAATTGCGCTTGCAACATGTCATATACATAAAATCATTATCTTATTCCCATGATCACAAATAGTCAGAATTTCGTCCCAGTTTGTTCTTGTGTGAGTATTCTATCGTTTTCAAATTTTACTATAATCATATACTACTTCCTGCTACTATCTGCTGAAACGCAGATTTGTTTTGATTCTGATTAATCTGTTTGTTGTCGTGTTTTTATTTTTAATCAGGTTCTATAAATACCCCTCGGCACTTTTCACGTTAATCCTGAAAATACAAAGCCAACCCACACCTTTCTGCAGCAGCCAAATTACATTAGATTCCAGAAATAACTTTCGGTTGTAGTGGTGCGATTTTGAGACTCAACGGCGTCCTACGATTGTGAGGGCGGCATTTATAGTCTCTTGCAGTTGATTGAAAATACGCGGTGAAATGAAAGATTAGCTGTGAGTTTTTTCAAAAGGTCAAAGAACTGGGAGTGTTGTTTATTTTTCTCTTTTGTGTTTCACGTAATTGAAAAATCAAACTACTTTGAATGCCATCATCAAAAATGTGCTCAAGCGATTTTTCTGAACTATTTTTGTTTTCTTATTTCGTTATACTCAAATGTCTTGAAATCTGGATCAGACTTTTTTAGAACGAAATAATAATGAATAAAAATGATTGTAGTTTATATGAATAAGAAATTTCGATATCTCGTTCCTTACATGTCGTTAATTTCTAACAATACGCGCCTTTTCGAGAATAAGATCTCTTTAATTTTAACCTAATTTTTTTTTTAAAATTTACAATTAGATACCTTTTCGCCATATACGTGATGCTTCTACATTTATTACTGGATTAACAGGTAAAAAATGTAATTTGATACATTCAGGTCACAAAGACGTATTAATTATCTCAATTTTACCTTAGACACACACATCTAAAAGAAAATAAATTAAAAAAATTAAAAAAAAGAGTAATTTTACAAAATTTTAGCCAATTCTGAATATTTAGTTCAATTTTTTAAAGTTTATTTTTGGACACAAGAGCAAGTTTCATAGTAATCAAGAATAACTACCTGTTTCCATCGACCAATAATATTAAATAAATTATAGTTTAAAAAACTAAAAAAAAATGCTTTTATAGTGAATAGAACTAAAAAGTAAAAAATAATTCTTAATATAAGAATAAAATGATTAACGAGAAAATTAATGTCATTGTGGTAAAAGCGCGGGGTGCTCAATAATAATTGTTGCAATTTTTTACTAGTTCTATTCCGAAATGTAGTACAAAACACTTCACACTTTTACCTCACAATGACATAAATTTTTTCTCGTTAATCATTTTATTCTTATATATATATATATGTAATAACTCCCAGTAATATAATCCTTTAAAATAACTTTTAACTACCAATGGTCCATCCCTTCAGGACCAACGTTTTAGTAATAAGTTAATCCGCCCCCTAACGAGAGTATTTTAAACTACACCTATCCACCCACTCAGATCATGTGATTTGAGAAGCCTATAAATACGAGATTCCTGGAGACCGCGCTTTTTTTCGCTTCTGTTTTTGCATCAGCATCCTGCTGACTTATGAAATAGACGTGACCGTTGAAAGGTATTCTTTATACGATGGCCGTTGACATGATTTCTTTGTAATAAGACGATGTTGTTGGAATGGATTCTTTATATGAGATTGATAAGGCAGTACGGTGATTGAAGAAACTTGTTTATTCTTGAACACATAAAAGCAAGACAAGGACAACACATCACAAAAACACACTGCAGCCGGCTACATGCTGATGCAAAAACAGAAGCGAAAAAAAGAGAACGGTCCCCAGGAGTCTCGCTACTTAGGCAGCTTAAATCACGTGATCTGTGTAGGTGGATGGATGTAGTTTAAAATCCTCTCGTTAGGCGGCTGGTTAACTTATTACTAAAACGTTGGTCCTGAAGGGATGGACCAAAGTAATTAAAAGTTATTAAGAATAATTAATGGGGATTATTACATATATATATATATATATATATACAAAGAGCTTAGTCGAGGCCGATTTCTTGTTGATTATTCGTATGTAGATTTGTCGATGGGGATTTCTTGATACACAGATAACTACTACTTCTTTGGTTTTAATCTTCTTTTATTCATTGTCACAGGCATATGAGGTTTCAGTATATTTGGAATAACTAACTAATATGGACGCACACAAACACATAGCAGAAGCAACAAGTTGCAACGACAAATTACATGATGAACACAAAGACAAAGAGAGTGCACACACAACGAACTGGTTTTTTATACTGGCGGTGAAGGTCGTGCGACTCCTTTCTAACGGGAGTCGTGATTGGTTGCGAATGCGCACAAGCAATTAGATCAAGATTATCACAGTCTCGTATCAAAGAATTAGAAAATAACTTAACGTAGTTGATTTAAAGAGTGCTAGATGAAATCACACACACACACACACACACACACACACACCACACACACACACACACACACACACACACACACACCACACACACAACACACACACACACACACACACACACACACACACACACACACACACACACCTTATAATATACTACATAAAACTGTGCACGGGTTTTTTTCTGCTGCTGCTCTTTATTTTTGTATTAATTCTTTTACATTTAAACTTCCAAAAATTCCTAAAAAAACATTAATTTTGGTATAGAAATTTTTTAGAAAAAGTACTAAACATGTTAGAGCTAATTCCACGCACAGTTTTACAAACATACATTTCCGAACATGTATAAAACATTTCAAACCCATACTTCAATTATCAAAAAGCCTTAGGGTTTTGAATAACAGTATATGTACAAAAAATCAACATGGAGAAATATGAGTTTGAAGTTTTCATTCCTGAATAACATCATATAATATTCATCGAATAGTTTGAAACTTTTAGGAAATGTTAGTTAGCTTATTTAAAACTACTTACCATAAAAAATTGCACAAATGTAGAACAATTAAACAGTATACTGCTATAATGAATATATAGAAAAAAAAACCGAATGAAAGATCACAATATTTCATAAAACTTTCTATAGCAATTATAAAAAAAAATACACACACTTCAGAGCTAATTCCATGCTCAGAGCTAATGCACAACATGTACAAAAGATGTTTATGCCTTTATTTTTTATTTCCATGATTTTAAAAGCCTTCGCATGTTAAATATTGTACACGAATAAAAGCATAATCAAATAACAATTTATAGGTAAAATACATAAAAGTCTAAGAACTGTATATGTGCATTTGTTCAAATAAATATCTTAAAATATTTTAATAATAAAAGTGTTGAATCTCGCACACATGGGATATATATATATCACCAAAAACAAATGTATAAAAATGGGAGATGGGAAAAATCTATTCTTGCGAATTAGATTTTTAATTATCAGAGTTATCAAAATGAGATTTAGTACTTGTGCTTTGGGAGAATCCGTTTTGAAGTTTTAATTTCATTCATAATAATATCATAAAAAGCACGCACAACTTTTAAATCTTGACCAAATCCATTTGATCTTCAGTAAATAATTCACAAACTAGAGTTTTTGCATGAATTGCACAATTCTTTCTTAAAATGATTTTTTTGCTGCATATATAATGTCAATCTCATTGATGCGCATTAGAAAAATAATTAAATCATTTTTTTTATCAGGCTCTTTTCTAGCAGATAATCTGAAATGTAGGCGTGGTAGTTGCTGTTTAGCATCAAACATTGCTCCATTACTTAATGAAAAATGCAGGTAAAGCTTTGAAATTTTACAGGCATATTTATATAAAGATTCGGGGTATCAAATAACCCAATAAAAATTTTTTCGACAGTTTAATGATTTTTAGGGTACCATATCGTCTTAAAGTACAATTTATGTCATAAAACGATTCTGCTGAAACTGCTTTCGTGTAGTTTGTGTGCTTTATGTAAAAAAAATAACATCTTCTGTTTAAATGTGACTCGTTTTTAGTGCCAAATATTCAATTTAAATGAAAAAAAAAATATTTACGTAATACTTGTAAAAAAGAAGGCTATGTAGTGAAAAATAAATCTTTAGTATTATTGAAAGCAAAATTTACAGCATATTATGAAAAGATCTGCAAGACGATTTCATTGAGATAAATCGACAACTATTTTAAATTACTGTAGTCATTGTCGGAGGGATTTAATTGTTTTAGGAAAATTACATGGATCTTGGTACACCACAGCTATAAGGTTGCCGACAGTGACGTAACGAACACTCCTGCATGGCAGGGTTCTTGGGGTCCTAAAGCCTGTGTTATGTTATGGTTTAGCAAACTTTTGTAAGATCCGACTTGATGCCCAAAACCTGACTTAGCTGGGAGGGCCTAATATTCTCTGTTACGCAGTAGCGTAACGGAGAATTTAGAGCCCCCCGGCAAAGTCCGGTTTTAGGCCTCAAGTACTTGTCTTCAGTCAAGCTTAGGGCCCCCCACAATAGAGGGGGTTTAGGGGTGTACGTAACGCCATTGGTTGCTATCCCTCGATATAAGCAGTAGAATATTTTTTATAACAAAATTTTTTTCTCTCATTATATTTGTCTCCAAAAGGCTGCTGGAGTGTCCCTTTCTAGCCATTTTAACTTTAAAGGAAAAATAAAGAGTTAAGAAAATGAACAAACTAAAACTTTTAATATCATTATAGAATGAGTGAGTGAATATTAACGTCGCACTATTCATCTACTCGAGGGCTTTTGGTGACGGACCTCGTAATTTTGAACCATGGTTAAGTGACGAGGATGACACTCCTCTCTCCTAACTTCCACACCATACCAACAGGAGGATGTTTGAGCTTCCACAGATTTTTCGTGCATCGCCCCCTACACGGCGGATCTTTAGAGGTACTAGGGTAATAGGCTCAAACTCATGAAACGCCGACTCACGTTACCTTGACTACTAGGCTACCACGGCCTCTTGATATCATTAGAGACTGCATCCATTAGGATAATAATTTTTCATAAAAAAAAAAGGTATGTTTCCTATTATGTGAAAGAAACACGTCAAGTAAAATGAAACGCAAAATATTTTTCTTTCATTTTTCAATTCCTTAAATATATTTTCTTGGTTGAAGCAAAATAAAAATTTTCAAATGCTGTGGAATTTTTTTTGTTGGGGGTGGGTAGGATGGGGGGTTAATATGAGAGACAAAAATATGCACATCTTGTTATGATAGCCATTAAAAATGCACAAAATTGGAAAAAGGGATTTGAGGTGGCCTTAGCCTTCTACGTGTTCAAATATCCCAAATTCCCCCATCGCGGAATATTTAAATTTTGGTAACTGTTACACAATCTTTAGTTCTCTCAAAAAATGATCCTACGACGCAGAAATCCTTCAGAAATCTAAATTTAAAGAGAGAGTTGCAGTTTTGACATATGTATTTATCTTGTATTATTTACACATTTATGACGTTATTGATGTTCTATTGAGAATATGTTACTTTATCATATGAGAAATAGATGTCTGCATTAAATATTTAGCAGTTTTTTTTTTGTGTACTGTTCACTTCTTTTTTATTTTAACGTTGTTTTGTTTCCTTTATATTTTTACTAAAAATCTTATTTTATTATGGAACATATCGTAACGATTGTATTAAAAAGTCGATTCAACGGAGTAAATTCTTAGAACTTAGAAGGCTATATTTCTTTTTTGAACTTGAATACAGATTATGCTTTTAACGGTTTGGCACTATCGAAGATGTGAATGGCAAGAAGTATATGTGCCTGAGTCGATGAGGAAACTCAGGAAAGTTTCGAGGAAAGTCTGGCGTCTGAAGGGACGAAGATGACAACAGCTTCAGACATTTTAGAAGCGGGCATATTTAATTTATTTGATAGTAGATTGATTGATTGATCGTTTATTAAAGTCACACTACGAAACTACTCAAGAACTGTTGGAATCGTAAGTTTGAACCTTGGTCAAGTGATGAGAGTGACATCTAGTATAGCTGCCATCCCACTCTCCATGTCGTAGAGATAATCACTATATGAAATACTATGTCTTCTCACAGGCATAACAAAATTGATAAATAACATTTATTACATTAGTACAGATATAAAGTTGCAAATGTTTGACAATACTGCACATTGTAAATAAGCGCTAATAAATTAATTATTCTCTGCATTAATCAATGTGTAAAAGCAGGGATACGGAAATTTAAATGCTTGCATTTTAAATTTAATTGCTTGTTATTTGTTTCTTAATACAGATCAATATATACAAAAAATGCGTTGCGTCATGTATCTGTAATAATAAAGTACTGAAAAATATATATAAATTTGAAATTCACATTTTATTTTTATGCTTTAGTGTAAAAAGCTTGAAGCCCAGTGGCTGAGTGGTAGTTCATCGCGCTTCCACGCCACTGTGTGAGGGATAGGTTATCTCATCCCTATGAGAGACTTCAATTTATTCTCAGATACGAACAACACAAATTTTTTTACGTAAGTTAAGAGATGCACCCAAGTACTAAATATGGAAAACAATAGCAAAGAAGACGAGATATGAGAAGACTTTAAATAATCTGATCACTTACGTGTACCATCACTTACGGGCTGTTGCGTCACTGAGTTCAGTTCAGTTTTAAAGCTTTGACTATAAGATAATATTTTTAAAATAAAATCTTCAAAAAAACGAGAGAGAGAGAGAGAATAAAGACGAAAAAGCACAAAGAACAAGAGTAATAAATTACAAATAAGAATAAATTCAACAAAAAAAAATAATGAAAATGTAAAATTGTTTTTGTTTGTATATATGGTTTTTATTTATTTCTGTTAGTATTCATTAAATTTAACTGAAAATTCAACCACACATATTATTTAAATTCTAATATGTGAAATAGAACTTTCTTCAAAATATAGTGCATGATTGAAGGAATGAAAATGCATGAATTAATAGCTTTTAAATGTAATTTATAATCTATCTACAAAGGCTGTCAAAACATAATTTCTAGTAATCTGTATTGCTCTTAAAAGGTTAAAGTTTAGAGTCTCTATATGGTGGCGTGGCAGGAGCGGGCACTTAACATTTTTCGTGGGCTGAGCGGACACTTTGAAACTTATCGTGGTTTGAGCGGACACATATTTTCCCCCATCTTAAAACAGATTCGATTACCGAATTACAAGGATAAATACATTTTTGCCAATCAAATTTAATTACTTGTATTAAATTGTTAAGATGTTATAGTGAGAATACATTTTAAGTGCGAATACATTTTTTTTACACAGCAAAATGTAATAGAAATAAAAACTTTCAGAGAAATGTTTAAAAATTAATAGTAAGTAACAGTATTATGGAAGGTATGAACGAATTTCAGGAATTTTGTGGAAAACTGTATTTTAGAGTCAAATAAATATTAGAACAGGTGCAATAGTTAGTATTTATTTACTTGTATTTATTTTTCTTTTATCTACTTGCATCTTGCGTATTTTACTTCTAGTATTTATTTTTACTTCCTTACATGAAACTAGTTAATTGTATGGCTATTGCACCTGTTCTAATATTTGACTTTAAAATACAGTTTTCCACAAAATTCCTGAAATTCGTTCATACCTTTCATTATATTGTTACTTACTATTAATTTTTAAATATTTCTCTGAAAGTTTTTATTTCTATTGCATTTCGCTATGTAAAAAAATGTATTCGCACTTAAAATGTATTCGCACTATAACATCTTAACAATTTAATACAAGTAATTAAATTTGATTGGCAAAAACGTATTTATCCTTGTAATTCGGTAATCGAATCTGTTTTAAGATGGGGGAAAATATGTGTATTTGTAATAGAATTTCATGCCTCTGTTATTTATTCGGATAATTTATGTTATGAAAAAACATTAGTGAAAATAAGTATAAGAGCATAAGAAAGTATGATCATTATTTATTGAAAAACCTTGTGTTTTCTTTAAAAATATAAAATTGATTTTAAAAAATAAATCTATACAAATTTGCAAAAAAAAAAAAAAAAAAAAAAAAAAGTGATTTAAAAGAAGTTTCGTAAATTATTTATACCATAATGCTGTATCAGTAAAGTATTTTTCAGTGATAGTTAAAGCTTCCTACATTTTGCGGAATAATTCTACAAATAATACAAAGAATTAAAAAAAAGTAATCATATTTTTTTAATAATAAAACTGTGTTTTTAAATTTTGTAGTAATATGATGAAATTTTAATGAATAACAAATAAAAAAAAATTTACGAGCCTTACAGTAGTCGCATGCGATGTGTAACATCTGACATGTTATCGTGGTAAATTCGCAATAGCAACTTAAATCCTGAAAAAAAATGAATCGAGTATGATTCGAAATAATTTTCTATGGAATAATTATATCTTTAATGAACATTTTATTTAATTAACACAAGGAGTAATGCAGTTTTTTATCAAAAATAATTATTCTTGTTCAATTTGGGGAAGAGCGGTAATGATAACTTATGATAACTAAAAAATATGACACATATACTTGCTTGTGATTTCAAAGTATTTAAAAACCGTTGAAAAATAGCGTCAATAACAGTACCACTGTTAGTTGTCGAAACATTTTGATTTGTGTTCATTTCGAGCTTGAGTTCATCATTAAAAAAAGCTATGAGTGGCTCTGCTTCTAGCAAACTGAAGTTAACTTTAAAATCACCACTCCAAATCATGGGAAGCGAGTGATAGTTTTTTTTTAAAAAAAGAGCAAAACCACCTTCGGTTTATGGTAAAAGTACAAAATGCAGGAAATCTTTAATTTTTTGAACCATTTGATTCGGAGAAATGTATACGACCACCGAAATCACTGTTTGTCCATTTTCAAATAAGGATTCTGCCGCACATATGTCCTCAATACCTTGACTTACAATACCCAGTCCACTTGTTTGACGATAAGTAATATCCATATGTCGAGCCACAACATGTGAGTTGTTCTGTTTATGATAGATCGCAACACCAGCTGCTCTGTGGCCCGGTCGTTTAAACTGTACGCAGTAATCGAAGTCAGGTATCGAAACACGTTCGTCATTGTCTAACCACGTCTCTGCCTAGTGAGAGAACAAAAACAAAGATTCCACGACCTAGACCGCAGGGGATGGGTGTGGAGCGCCTCCCGAATGAAGGAGAAAAAAACAGAATTTCACTGCGAGGGTAGCGAAGAGACACCACCAAGCGCGCTGATTGGTCAAATTAAATAGCGTTCGCTTCCCCAACTTCCTGTTACGCATTTCCGTCCCTTTTCACGAAATCACTCCCACCAATCGAGAGGAAAGATGTTACACATCAAAAATATATAGAACAAATTTTAAGGCAAAATAGGGTCTTCGTACTGTGTTTAAAATACACAAGGGGTATTTTGAAAAAAAAATTAGAAATAACTTATGGTTTTGCTGATTAAGATATGGTTTGAAACTAAAAACGGCGCAACAGCCCATGAGTTCCAAGTCCTACTGTACTGAACTCAGTTTTCGTAACCTTGAGCGCTGAGATCCATGTGCTGATGTTCCGATCAGGTGGTGAGTCTGACGCGAAACCCCCGGTGTTTAGTGAGCTCAAACGTCCTCCCGTTGGTGTGGTAGTTAGGAGAGGGGGGTGCCAGCTCAGGTGTCGTCCGCGTCACTTGACCATGGTTCAAAATTACGCGGACCGTCGCCAAAAGCCCTCGTGTTGCTAATCAGTGCGACGTTAATATTCTCTCACTCACTCACCCGGTGTTTAGTTCCTAAGCAAGCTTGGTACTCATTTATCGACTTTTTGAAAAGATGAAAGGCTGCTTGTGTAGACTTGTTGTTCTAACTGTAAAATTTAGAAAATTTTTTCCAAGTAGTACAACAACAACAAGTACAAGTTAAGTGCCTATTTTGAATTCAAAGGGGAACACGTGATAGCGTTTATCATATGTGCGACCGTCATGAATTTAATCCCTGTACGTACTATTAAGTAAAAATACAACCTGAAATTACATAATGTAAAGATAGTGAGTAATAAATGATTTTGTGGGGAAAGTATGTTAATTGTAAGCTGAAGGTAATGTGTATTTACATATTTCACGAAATAGAAGAAAATAAATGTAAAGAAATTAAACATTATTTAACAGCATTATATATGTTGTTATGAAAAAAATATGTTGATGCTATTAGTGGATAAAATGCTTTAAATGAAAATGAGCGAAATGTTAATTAGAAGATAAATCTGTAGATGCTAAGATTGAAATAGGTGGATAAAAAATAATGGCTCCCTACTATAACAAAACAGAAGCTCCAAAAAAAATTCTAAAACAGTCTGACATATTATTAAAATTATATTTTTAAATAGAGAGAAGTGACCGTACCTTCATTTGCAATTCAAAATACTTCCCGGTCTGACTTACATTTCTTCAAAAACTTTCAGCGAGAGAATAAATTATAACAACACACACAGCACTCTCAACAGAAATTTGAAAGATGGGAAGAAAGAGAAGAAAAAAATAACTTTAATAAAAATAACAAGATTTCAGTGCATACTTTCTCTGTTTTCTGTTACCACTTTCAGAAGCTTTAAATATTATTTTCTTCTGTCGCATCTCAGCACGGCGCATGGCACTTGAATGACATTGATTGCACAATCACGTCAGAAGAAATCTTTTCTGAAAGAACAAAATTCTGCTTCGCCTCGTGACAGAACTAAGACAGAATTGTTTCGTAAATTCAATATAGGTTACGTGACAGAGCTGCGAAAGGAAATTGCATCATAACTTCTATTCTGCTCAGATTTATTGTGATTTGTAAGCAACTTGGATATTCAGAGTTACTTTTATACGTACTGATTAATAAGCGACACCGACACGTTTTCATGTAGCCATATTTATGCAATGTGTTTTATATGAAGAATAAACTAGTTTCTTATAAAGATATGTATATTACTAAATTAAATAGTTTTATAAATAAGTTTAATAATAAGAAGAAAAAGGACACAACTTCCCCCTTCTTTGAATGTAACGGTTTCTCTTCTAGTCCTTCCACTAATCCCAAAGGGGAGAGCCTCTTTCTGTAAAGGAACCGCAATATATGCTGATTAGAATTACTACCTAAAGTTAAGTGAATCGAGTTCGGGGTAGAGGATTGTAGTCAGATTGTAATAAGTCTATTCGTGTTCTTTTTACTAACAGTCGGTCCTCTTGGGGAAAAATGGCTCGTTAAAATTTATTCTGTTGAAAACCTTCCTCTGAAGAAGAAGATGTGACTATGTAAATTAAGACTTATATATAAAGATTAAACTTTCGAGTTAAGAAGGAGAGAGAGGTTAGACTGCTAAGGGATAGCAGTGATCGATTAGCGTGAAGCCAGGCAAGAGAACTTCGTTACCTAATTGATAAATATTAAAATTGACGATTTGGTCAATTAAGCGTTAAATTTGCATTAGAACAAATTGAATTAGAAGGCGTATTGCTTCGACGCAAGTGATCCAATTTACTGTTTATTCTCTTAGTATCTCGTCTACCCCGCGATTGCTTCACATATTTCGTAATTGGTTCATTTCTTAGATGGAGTTGTTGAAATTTGTCATAATTGAGAATTATTAATAAATAGAATTGTATTGACTATGGCTAATCTTCCCTCCGACCCTCTCTTACTAAGGGATGCCATGGGCAATCCCTTATATTGGCGCCCAACGTGGGCCACGACCCCGAGATTAAGATTCTCGTGCTCTACCGACTGAGATAGGCGGGCCTAGGAGAATTAACAGTAAATTGGACCACTTATGTCGAAGAACACATTATATACGCCTTCTAATTCAATTCGTTCTAATCCAAATTTAACACTTAATCGTCCATTTATTTTTCATGGATTATTGTTTGTACAAGTATTTGGCCCCGTATGCTATATACTAGTGATCTTCAAACATTTTAAACTCCTCACCGAACCGCTATAACTTGAAGGTGCTTTCGTGGAGCCCCTAGTACAAGAAAGTGTTTTCGTAGAACCCCTAGAACAAGAAAGTGTTTTCGTGGAACCCCTAGAACAAGAAAGTGTTTTCGTAGAACCCCATTCCATACACATACTTTGATAAATATGCCTCAAAATAATGTTTAAAGTAGATGGGCATGTTATAGGTACTTTATGTAAATGCAATTAAAAAAACTATTGCATCTATTATTAAATTCTAATATAATTTTTAAAATATAATTAACTCATTAATAATATTAATTTGTGATTTAAGTGTCACCTACCCATGCATTATATTTAGTAACTGGGCTATATGCTAGTATTTTTTTACACACACTGTCCAAGTCTAGGTCTATTGAGATTAAATGCAATCGCATTACATTTTCTGAGTTTAATTTGTTTTTATACCTAGTTTTTGCAACCAATTACGTTGAAAAATATATTTCACTTAAACACAATGTTCTGAATGATATTTAAATGTTTATAGCTATGTGAGAAATCCCGCGTATTTTACATGAATTTGAAAATAAAATTTAGAAGCTGTTCTGGTTTAAATTTAGATTTTAACATCAACTTTGTTGATATATTTTCCCCTTTCCTTCATTATAAGTATTATCTCCCACAAATGTAAAAAGGTGCACTTTCCATTTGAAAACTATTTAATTTTGCAAAACATTGTGCTAATTAATGAGTATAAAATTTACTCGTGGAACCCGATGTAGTAGACAATAGAATATTCACAATGTATAGTAGGAAGTGTATATATAAAGAGAAAAGGCTTTAATATTATGTATAAATAAAATTTTCAGTTTTAATGAATAGCGGTGGAGATGAGCTCCAGATACAAGTATCTAAAGCTCACCCCCCCCCCCTTGTACATTTACAAGTTACAAACTTCATGGAGAACTTGAATCCATTTCGCATAAATACACTGGTGTCCAAAAGTTAAGCATAATTGATAATTATGTGAATAAAGAAGGAAGTGTAAATCAGAATCGCGGGAAACGTGATATGCGAGTGTAAAATGGTTATAAAATAAGAAAGCAAATCAAAAGAATGATAATAATTAATTTTATTAACCAAAGTAGCAGTTTGAAAGAAAACTGCGAATAGCAAGGATTCACACTTTAAAGAAAAAATGAAAGAAAATATTAAATAAAATACTGATGCCGCAGTTTAATAAGGCGTGTGGTCACCTCTGACAGACAGGCACGCTGCACAGCGATTTACCATACTTGCTATGAGATGATGAATGAGTTGTGGGCTCAAACGGTTCCAAGCTTCTTGGAGAGCTCTCTTCAGTTCTGTAACGGAGCTTGGTGGGTGCGAAAGGGCTGCAATTTGTCTCCCGAGCATATCCCATACATGCTCGATAGGATTTAAATCAGGAGAGTTCGCAGGCTACGACATGCGCTGCAGGTTTTCCGTTTCACGGAAGTCATCAATCACCACCGCTCGGTGACATGGCGCATTAATCATCCATGAATATGAAGTCAGGACCGACAGAACCTCGAAACAAGCGAACATAAGGCTCAAGAACTTCGTCTCTGTATCTTTGAGCAATCACAGACCCTGTGTCAAAGAAATGGAGATCTGTGTGGCTGTCCATCATGATGCCTGCCCATACCATTACTCTTCTTGATGGAAAACGATGCCTTTCCGTTATGTTTCTTGGTTCAAAACGTGTTCCACGTTCTCTCTATATCGTTACCCGCCGAGAATCACTACTCAGACTAAACCGGGACTCGTCACTGAACATCACATTGGCCTACTCTCCCACACTCCAATGTTGATGTTTCAAACACCAGTTCAAACGAGCGCGTTTATGCGCAGACGTGAGGGGAATGCAAACTGCTGGTCTTCTAGAATACAGGCCAGCATGATTGAGTCTCCTGTAAACAGCTTGTCTCGAAATTCGTACTCCTGTGAGCGCCGAACCCAGTGCTCTGGCAGTACTGCCCCTCTGACGTCGCGCACTTATTACCAGATATCGGTCTTGGCGAGGGGTTGTGACTCTTGGTCGACCTGATACTGGTTGTCGGGTAACATCTCCCGTTCTTTGAAACCTCTGCCACAGTCTTGAGATCACAGACTGGTCCACATTCAGAATTCGAGACACTTCGGTTTGTGATCGTGAGGATTCCAGCATTTACGATTCTTCCTTTCGTAAACATGTCCAATTGGCGTCTTTGTGCCATCATTCATCTTGCTTGATGGTTAACTACTTTCCTTCACACAGCAGTTGCACGAAACTTGTCTGAACCGCCTGTGCTGCGTGAATCTGTTTCTCCGCGTTCCAACATGTGCCGGTGTTTCGCGCAGGACGTAGTCGATTGAAAAGTTTTGCATAAACCCAATGTTTTTTCTTCACCCAATTAATATCCGCAAGAAATTTGGAATAATTTTACGAATATTTACTCCATGTTTTTCGCATTTTACGATTTATGCTTAACTTTTGGACACCAGTGTATTTATTCCTTCTCGATTTTTAATTGGGATGTGTGGAACCCCTGGGTATGCCTTGCTGAACCCCAGGGTTCCGTGGAACACAGTTTAAAGACCACTGCTATATACTAAGGGTTTTGCGTAGGTTCCCAAGGCCTCAAGAAATCTTAATATGTCATATCACGTTTCTGCTGTAACAAAGTGTTAGTTAAAATTTGAATGAAACTTACAGAAAAAAAAATACTCAAAGTTAGTTCCTTGAGTGGGAAACCTCGGGAATTATGCCGTTACAAAGTTTTAAAATTTCTAGCTAAAATTATTTTATTTTTAATGCTATTTAAGTACTTACTATCTTCTTAAAACTATTACGTGAATGAATGGAAAAGGATTTTCTTACCGTGTTTGCGTATTTCCAGAAATTTATTCTCGAAAATAATAATATTTGACAGATTTAGAATGGTTTCCATAATTTTTTAATGAATCACTCTCGAATGCCTTATCCACATTTATCAAATTTTACTTTTTAAACAAGGTTCTTAAAAATAGTTCCTTGATTTGCTTGGTTTAAATGGAAATTTCGGGATATTTTCAGTTTTAACGGGGGGGGGGGGGGAGATTATACAGATTTTGAAGTAAATTATAATTAATATTTGAAAATATATATCTAAAAACCTTTTTACATTTAAAAAAAAATTAAAACAGATTATATAAATAACACTCACATTTGTCCAAAATTTAAGTCATAAACATGTTTTTTTACATAATTTTAAATTGTCGGAGTAAAACTAATAGAATTTGTATTTTATATAAAAAAAACGGGTAGCACACAATATCAACCTTTGGCTTATATAGGAAAAGAAGTTGTTCAGCGTTTTTTGCAGAGGCCGTTTAAGCATATGGGAATTTGGCTTGCAGTTTTGGGTATATTGCATTAAAGCAAACAAGTTAGCTTGTTTTTCAGTGAGAATGGCTTCTTATAATCGTTTAAATGATTCCTTGAGATGGAGAATTGTTGGCAGACGTGAAGTTGGTTAGTCTTAAGCGGAAGGGTTTTAATGGTTAAGAGGGGCACCGAAAGTCATCTCCTGGCTGTGCAATCAATTTCAAAAACGTGGCCAAACGTGGAAAGATCAGCCAAAGCCACCACGGAGCAACGGCATCTGCACAGGATCGCTACTTGGCATTAAGCACACAACATATCATGACAACGGCTCCTTAGCTTGCTCGTGACCTTGCTGCTATGTCTTAACGAAGGATTTCCTGGCAAAAAGTCTATAAACGTCTTGCATAGACTGGCCATTACACTTGGCATTCAGTCGTGTGCGTCCCTTTGACTGCATCCGATAGGAAAGACCAGTTATTGTAGAGCCGAAATTATCTGTGGTGGACACTACAAGAATGAGGGCGTGTTCTTTGAAAAGTCGAGATTCACCAGAGAAAGTGATTCTCGTTGAGTCTTCATCTGGAGAAAAAGTTGAGCTCGCTTTTATCCCTCCTGCGTAATAAAAATCGACAGATTTGGTGGCAACGAAATCCTTGTGTGGGACGACATAATGTTAGGCAGTCGTATACCATTGTACTTATTCGATGTTCATGCTCTCAACTCACAACGCTGAAGGGATGAGGTCTTTGGTTGAGGTTGTTCTGGGTGCTATAAGCCCGGGCTGCATTTTTATGGACGCAAATGCATGGGCACAGAGAGCTCACAATGTTGATGAATTTCTTGAAAAAAGGATATTCGCTGTATGGATTGGTCCTCGGGGTTTCTGGATTTGAATCCTATTGAACATGTTTGGGATGATATAAGAAGAGCTATTTTTCAGCGCAGCCCCCCCCCAGGAGTTAAAAGTCCCGCTTTCAGAAGAATGGGCTTTGTTGCCACAAATATTTATTGATACCCTCAAAAGCCGTATGACAGCTCGTTATTAAATTTGCATATGGTGCACGGTGGTCACTCTCCATGTTAGACAGGGTTTTCTCGAGTTAAATGCTTTATCTCTGATTCATGATTTCACACTTTTTGATAAGATCCTGTATCTTATATTAAACTCAGTGGTGCAACAGCCCATGAAGGCTAAGGCCTACTGTGCCCATCTCAGTTTTCTTGACCTTGGGCACTGAGATACATGAAAAGATGTTCCGGACAGGTGGTCGGTTTGACGCAAAACTCCAAATGTTTAGTTCCCAAGCAAGCTTGGTTTTTTATCGACCTTGCTGAAGAGATGAAAGCCTGAGTCGTCTTTGCCCAGCCCGGAGTTTGAACCCTGAACCTGTGGTGAGGTAGTGAAACTCTACCACTCGGCCACCCTACATCATAATTCAAAATTAAAATATTTTCTATATTGTTATGTTGCTATAATCTTTCTCACATTGTAATACGTCTCTGGGCCAAATATCTTAACAACACAGCGAATAGTTTGTGACGGTTCTATCGCGATCTTTTTTTTTAAAACAGTTCTCTTGGGGAGTTTTTGGTCCTTAAAAATAATTTTATTAGAAAACTTCCTCCGAAGAAGAGAGCGTGAGCATGCAAATTCTGTCTGCTATATATAGTCTAAGCCTTCAGGTTAGGTGTGTGTGTGTGAGAGAGAGAGAGAGATGGAGATAGGATAGACTGTTAGCGGAGCAGTGATTTATCAAATTGAATGCGAAGCGCGGATATTTAGTAATTGATAATTGTATTACTTAAGGTGACGATCTGTCACTTGAGATTGAATCTAGATCAGATAGCTAAGAAGTCAGAGAGAACTATTGAATTAAGTAAGTGTATTAAGTATTTAAAGTCTTCTCATATCTCGCATACTTCGTTAATTGCCCTCATATCTATTAATTGGGTGCATCTCTAGACTTGGTTATTAAGTTTTGTGTTCTTGATGTTGACAATAAATTCATATTATTTGGAAATATGGCTAGTCTTCTTTCCGACCTCCCCACACTGAGGGAAGAGAGAGCGTTTCCCTTGCAAGAGTTCATCAGTTTTCACATATTTTAGGTTTGTGAACTTAATTTTGGGAATGAATGTAGTTTTTTCAATAGTTTCGTACTATTTTCAGGTACTGATGAGCTATTATGATTTCTTTTTATTTCAGAGCAATAAAAAAATATGAGTTACAAATCGTTTACCGAAATCCTTTGACTTCTATTTTACTCCTTTTTCAAAAAAAAAAAAAAAAAAAAAAAAAAAAAACTAACATGTATTGTGAGAACTGCCACCATTGAGTTTCTTGCAACTATACAAAGGAGATAAAAATATATGCTTTTCTGTATTTTGACTGTCTCCAATTTCTTGTCAATGAAAAAAAAAAGAGACGTTCAGAGGTAGAGAGGGGATTGATAACTCTCCACTTTAACATGAATCCACATTCAAAAGTCAATTTTTTAAAAAAAAAAATATGTAGGTGCAGTATAATGTAAGAAAATCTAGTTTGCAAACAAAGCTGAGAAAGCATATATTTTGTCAAACTTTTTCACAAAAGATTACGTGCATAACCAGGATAAAGTAACTAATTATGAAAACAAATCCATTTGCACGAAAATGCATTATAGAACCACTTAAACATTGAACAACTTTTCTTTGTTTCTCATGAAGTAGATTAAAAATAAATTTTTATCAAAGTCTCTCTTATTTGTGGATGATACAATGGTATAAATATATATAAAAAATATGCACGCACGCACACCACTACGAATCGCTACTGTGCAAAGAGCGTAAACAAAAAGAAAATTAATTCTTCCCCAAAAGATTTCGTTACCTGATTTCTGTAGACAAGAAATATTTGAGCCTAACAGAATATCCTACAGAATTATTTTTCTAGCTTAAAAGAAAAATTCCATTTTATTTTATCAAAAAGGAATCTTATTTTCAAAGCCCTCAGGTTAGATAAAAATATATGGCTAGTGTATATATATATTTCTTTTGAAAGAGTTCTTGTTTAAATTTAGTTTTTATATAAAATCTTCAACAAAAATTTCGCTTTGATATTCTTTCTTTTATAAATATAATTAAAAAAATCATTTTGTTTTTTAAAAAAGTAAGGAACAAGGAACATATTTCACAATTTTAAAAAACTCGGAGAATCAATGAATAACAAAACGTTTTGACCATAATGCTTATTAATATAAAGATTAAAAAAACACGTTTGCTAAGGAATCGGTTAATCAATTCGATATTCAAAGTTATTTCCTACAAAGCACCCATAATGAATAGATTAATCAACTAATTGCATAATCAATATCCCGTAGTCCATTAGTAAATCATGTTGGAAAGTGCATTAATGTAAAATAATTCGGAAAGTAATTATAATTTGTGAGCTGGGAAAATCTAATGAAATTAACGAACACAGAGAAGAATCTTTTTATATCACATTGATTTACGTTTTACTTTATTAACGAAAAAATCGTAATTCAGTAAAATAAGCCGGCTAATTTTTTAAAAATATCTGTTTTTATCAAATATTAGGTTATTTCTGGAAAACATAAGCAAAGAACATAAATAATAAAGAACATTTTTCAAATTTGAAGTATTAAATAGTCCTTGAACTCTTTTCGAACTAAGTATCCCTTCTGAAAAATCTCTTGGCAAGTTTCCAGCTGAGAAGATCCCATTATCTGGTTCGCTGTTTGACAGTGTTTCGATTTTTGTCTAATTTATTTAAAAATAAATTACAGTTTAAGAAAAACTGAAAAACACGCTTTTTTGTTTGATCGAACTAAAAAGTAAAAAAAAAAAAAAATTCTTAATATATAAGAATTAAATGATCAACGAGAAAATTAATGTCATTGTGGTAAAAGTGTGGAGTGATTTGTACTACATTATTACACTAACTCTGCATTTCGGAATAGAATTAGTAAGAAATTATAACAATTAATATTGAGCACCCCACGCTTTTTTACCACAATGACATTAATTTTCTCGTTAATCATTTTATTCTTATATGAAGAATTTTTTTTTTTTTTACTTTTTAGTTCGATAAACCATAAAAGCGTGCTTTTCGGTTTTTTTAAACTTTCATTTATTTTTAATTTTTTAGTTCGATCTACAATAAAAACATTATTTTTAGTTTTTTAAACTATCATTTATTCATTGGTGAATTAATCTAAAATGTCGACATTTCTTATAATCTGGAATACTCATTGGCATCCTATAAGTGCGTTGATACGGCCTGGTTTGCAAAATGTAGGATCAACCAACTTAAGGAAATCTGGAAGAGCCAAGTTTGAAATACTTTATGCGAAAGAAGGCATTAAGTCAATGATATTTTTAACTAAAAAGAGCTCAATATTCTCTCTGAAACTTACATTATTCCGGTGTGACCTCTGAATCAATTCTCAGCTGTTTTCGTAAAACAAAGCAGTGAATGATGTTTCATTCCACAGATCCGGCACAAGAGAATTAAAAAAAAAAAAGACTTCATGTCAGAGTTTAGCAGTTAGACCAAATTATTTTTTTTCCGCACACACACACATGCACGACTCTTTTTTTCTTTTAATTTCCATTTTCAGAAAAACTAGACAATTGTTTTATTTTTGGTAAGAAATTGCTGAAGCATATATTCTCGCTTTTAGGGTTATAACTTAATCTTTTAATCGCCAAATCTGGAAATCATTATTCCTGATGATCTTGATCAGGACAATGAAACAAAATTATGAAATTTTTGTTTTGTCATCGGTCCTTGACAAGTGTACAAATCAAAGATTCCATTACATACAAATGAAGCTTATGAAAGCGTGTTAATGACAGAGTGACTTGGAAATGATATTGTATTTCTGTGAAATTTAAAATATAACAGCAGATAGATAATCATTTTACTTTTCGCAAAATCCTGCAACGTAAGTTTATCATCTGAGGTTTGGTGGTAGATTCAATAATTTCTGTCACAAAATTTGGCAATAAATAATATCGTTCGTTGTATGCTTACTAAAAATTAAAAGGTACTTGAATATATTTCAATAGGATTGTTTTTAAGATTACGCTAATTTCTTAAGGAAATTCTAATTCTCTCTCTCTCTCTTTAAGGCTTGAATTCGTGGAACTGAGTGCGTTGATACTGGTGGAAAAATTATCTGGTTTTTCTTAAAAGTAATATTAGTACAATTTAAAACTAAATAAAATTCCTTTCTTAGTAATATCAATCTTATCTCATTATGAATGTTAAATCTAAAAATGAATTTATGATAATTTCTTAAATATGTAAAGTTATTCTAATTAATTTCATTAACTAGTATTATAAATTTTGAAGTTAAAAAGTTATAGGATAGTTAATATACTGTTCCTGAAATGACACACACACACACACACACACACACACACACACCACACACACAACACACACAACACACACAACACACACACACACACACACACACACCACACACACACACGACACACACACACACACACACACACACACAGGAGAAAGTTAAGTTTAAGAAAGTTTCCACAAAAAGAAAAAGTTGGTAACATCGAAATGCATGAATTCATTGACTGGAAATACACGATTGCATTTATTGTGCGACTATGACGTCGAAAGAAATAAGCCAATTTGGACGGTAAAAAACGAAATTATAAAACCAGATTTCAATGAATTTGCGTCTTGATAGAAGCCATTTGTTAGCCCATGTAGCAAAAAAGTCGCTTTGTGTATACGAAAAAACATGCAAATAAGCCATTCTAATAATCTTTTTTGTTTAGCGATGAATCAAAATAATTTGATAATGGATAAGGTGACCGAGTTATGATCTGAAAAAAAAACCAAACAAATAGATGTTACGAATTAATGTGAAACTTATATTTAGTTACCGTAAAATCCGGCGTATAACGCGCACTTTAAACACAAAAAATACAATCGAAATTTACGGGTGCGCGTTATATGCCGGGTATAAAAATAAGATCTTTTAAAAAAAAGATGAGCATAGAAAAAAAAATTCGACTTCTACATAGATCGAAATATTCTGTTTATTTAAAAGAAATGACATTCCTTATGAACTTAAAGGGTTGTAGTTCCAGAAATATACTATTTTTTCTAAAGCTCGGAATAATACCTGGAATGAAGGACTTCAAAAAATATGAGCATTGCACACACATACATTTCAGGTTTCTTCGTAAAAGAGGAAGTGTGTGTTATACGGCGAATATACTTAATAATTTAAAATTACAGCTTTAAAGTATAGGTACGCGTTATACGCCCGGTTTTACGGTAACTAGTATTTACACCTGTAGTGCTTAATTTTGATTCAACTTTTGCTTTAAATCGAATAAGCTGTTCCGAATATATTTGACTTTCTTCAATATCGTTTGCCAAATCATCTAAATAACTAATTAGGTCACAAACTGGATTATTAAGGTCATTATATTGACGTTCTTGATCAATTAGATGATTTTTAAAAACCTTTAACCATTCGCATTCAATTTCGTCATTCTCCAAGTAGTTACTAATTTTAACTGTAAGTTTAGTTATTGCAGTGCGAAGGACACTTCGCTTAACTTCAGTTTTCTCGAACTTTGAAGTCATATTCAGTCAACACAAAAGGAAAAAAAATATCTCGATTTCTAAAAATATCTATAGGTTGCTGGATTGACTCTTTAGGCTCCGCGGCTTGACAAACAAAAAAATTGTGTGGTTGTAGGTTCTAAATTTAAATAGAATTGGCGGACTGTACGTTTTAAATCGAGATAAAAAAATTAATCGAATGAGTTTAAGAATAGGAATGAGTAATTTAGAATAGATCATTAAGAATAAAATTTCGACAAGTAAGAATTTTAACATTAAAAATTTAACAGGAACAAAGTTTTCACCTTACTTAACTTTATTCCATAATTCCATTCGAAAACAAACAAATCTGTTGCCATATATTTTACAAGAATAGACACGCATGACAAATAAAAATAATTAAATATGTTGGACCAGCTTCAGTTCACGTGAGCTAACAGTACCTTTAAGCTTAATCTTGAACTATCTTGTAGTTTTTTCTCATAATATTCATAAATTGTTTATGCTGTTTTATTAAATAGTTCTGTCAATTAAAATTTTATTTCTCAAATAATTATAAGTGATTAATTTTACTTTTATTTACGGTCATATGGAAACTTTTTTTTATATACCTGCCGTATATTGTAATATATTCTTATTTTATTGGCCTCATGATTAAAAAGTATTATTCTTTAAATAAGTTTCTTTACAAGTTTAGTGCTTAAATTAGTTTTGAAACTTTAATTTATCTGTGAAGACTAATAAGTTTTATATGTTAGTATCTATTTTATGAGTACAGTTTTTGAATGATTGAAAAAGAAATTCACACAAATGCTATTTTGAAATACGAAGGAAGAAATAAGTATATAAGAAAAGATTTATACACAGTCAGGAAATGGTATTACACAAATCTAACTAGTCTAGCTTCATAATCATCGCAACACAAAAAATTGCTATCACGTCTAGACAAAACACATTATTATATGACGCAAATTTCGATATAAAGTTTCGTATTTTCATTAAAGTAAAACAAATCCTTATTAATAATTCTAACAGAAATTTTTTTCTTGAATTATAAAATTCCTAATCCTCGTACATTTATCTGTTATTCTTTTAACAGTATTACATGGAACATCAAATTGGATAAAAATAGCGGTAAGTACGATATGGAAAACTGAATGAATAATTACTCGAAAACTTGAGATAATTGAAAGAATCAGCAATTATATTTTGATACAAGAATTATGTGTAAATAGACATTAACAAAACGCAGACAGTGCATTTCTTCAACAACCAGATTTATATTTAACTATAAATTGGATTTATATGTATGTTTACTTTACACACACACACACACGACCATACATAAATGTATCGATATGTGATAGTGTGTTTCTGACTAAGATTATTTTCCATTTAAGTTTACTTAAACCTTGTTAAAACTAACAATACATAATTTATAACGGAATATCTGGATAGTACTTCTCATATTATGGATTATAAATTAAATCTTTTAATATGAAAGATAATTACTGTTTTTGAATCTAAATAGTCAATTAATAGTTATTTCAAAATAAAGATAATAAATTTAAATAGAGCCAAACATTTTACAACACGTAAATACTTTACAGTTGCTTTATTACGTTGTCATTGTCCTATGCTATATTACTATTTTAACCCTTTACCGGGCCATTTTTTTCTATCGATGGTACAGTGAAATATTTTGAGGGGGCGAGATCGATTTAAGAAAAGGAATTAATTTAGCTTAGTAGGTAAAATTATTTTGATTTTTAAGATTATAAAAAAGTTAGATCCCCCCCCTTTAGGGTTAGTCGAGACATGTTTACCACAACCCCTGTATTCTGTTGATAGGCATTTATATACCTCTTGTTTCTTTTTACCTCTTTCCACATGAAATTTCTAAAATATGTTTTGTAAATACCTCAACCTTCAAAAAGAATATTGAATTAGAAATATTTTATATTCTTAAGAGATGATAATGAAAATAAAAATTTCTTCATATTATTTCCAAGGAAATTTATGAAAACGGAGGTAAGTACATAGTAAACACAACCAATTTATGAAATATGCTTGGAAATACTACAATATGTAAAATAAGTAGCAAATTAGACAGATTAAAATAACTAAAATAAAGATATTAGATTGATGAATTTGGTGGCAAGTATATTTACATCGGCCTGATAAAGGGTTAAGCGTATTATTTTCTCTTATAAGGAATATATATTTCTACAATAGAGCGTCGTTTATCCGAAAGTTTATTATCCGGAGCGTCAAATATACGGACCAAAGTCCGGATACGTTTTCGAACAGTTCAATGCTCAACAATTGTTTCACGTGAGGCCAAAAGTGACGGGGTAAAGGTAATTTGAGGAATTTCAGTTGTGTGATTTGGTTAACATGCTAAATGATGACGAGATTGTGACTTCCGTGCAAGAAGAATCCGACCCTATCGACAATGAAACGAATGAAGATGAGGACAACAACAGCAACAACGCGAAAGTAGCAAGGGTCCATCAAATTCTGACGCGTTTTTTGCTTTAGAGACAGCTATGGAGTGGTACGAACAACAAGCAGAGTGCTGTCCTACTCAAATACTGCAGCTCAAGAGAATCAGAGACCTTGCAGCGAAAAAACGAAGGTGTACAATGGTACAGCGAAAAATAAGTGATTATTTTTCACAATAAAGGTAAAATTGCGACATTTTGCACCTATTTTGCCTTTTTTCAAGCACGTTTCCAGCATGTGATGATTTTCAATATTCGTACAGTGTCCGGTTTCATATACTGCATGGATCGCATTCGGTTTTCGGTTATCCGAACAATCACGTATCCGAATGGTGTCCGGTCCCAATTGATTCGGATAAACGACGTTCTACTGTATATAGCTTGCCAAGATGATAGAAAGAATTTAAATCGGCGTACATATTTTATAAATATATTCTTCAATATAGATAAAAAATATATGATGCTTTTATAATCTATAAAGTTTTATTTTGAAATATGAACAAAAAAGTTGAATTCAAAGAATTAAAGGTTTGGAATAGAAATGCTAAATATTTTAATTTTTCATTTGTAACTCATCTATAACTATATCATTTTCGTCATCGTAAAAAATTTCAGCATTAATAAGACAATAAATCTTCTATGCATTTCGAAATCCGACATTGCATTATGGATGGTAAAATAAAAGGAAATAGTTGAGAGAAAAAGTTCAAGGAATTCTTAAATTCATTATCAAACTAATGCATGCATTTTTATAGCCATTAAATTCTTAACGCTCCCGTGCTTTTACTTTATGAGGACCCTGAAATTCACTTAAACTTCGAAGCATGGACTAAGCTGTTGCCCGAAATTTTTGTTTATTGCATCTCAGGAGAAAGTTCTGACATCTATTTACTTCTTAAGGCAATTTGTGGAATTACCAGGATCTAGCTATGCCCTCCAACTAGCACTTATTTACAGTTCCTAGAGGCTTTATTGCCAGAGTTATAAATACCAGTTTGTGAAAGCACTTCCACTTTAACTTCATTATATCGTCTGCCCAAAGGCGATTTCCAACTGAGTAAATTAGATTAACCTGATCTTGATGCAGTGAAGAAGAGCAAATATTGAAACTCTTCGGGGGAGTTAGCTCGCTAACGGCTGAATATATTTAATGTTGGAGCTAGAGCTAAAATGCTTCTAAATTATTCAATGTAAGAGAATTTACAATAAATTTATCATTAAGTTATTCTTATTTGTTGGTTTAATGACTTCACTAATGCTTTTTAGTTCAGTAAGTAAGCAGCGTTGCTTTTAAAGTATTTGTTAAGCTAATTAATATAGAAATCTTGGATTCTGAAATAATTGCGACTAAAGTTTAAAAACAAGAATCAAATTAATTTAGAATGCTAAAATTTCGAAATCGAGAGGAAGCTTCTTTTGGATAAATTATGCAGTAAATTAAATTTTTAATTTTTTTTATTTCTTTATAATTTAAGTAAATTTTTAAAAAGATTTTTTTTTGGCTAAACATAAATATTCGAAGACAGTTTATTGATATTATTACGTATTAAAAAATTCTGGGAAAGTATGACTTTTCAATTTTTCAGCACAAAATTGTTCAGTATTAAAAATATATATATGTAACTGTTAAAGAGTAAAATCAGTTAATTCATAGAACAACTAGGTGTTAAATGAAATAACTAGACAAGCCAGAAAAAGTATATATATATATATATATATATATATAGTGTGTGTGTGTGTTACTGTAAATAATAGAAATCCATTATTATCAGTTCTTACTAGTAAAAATGCGAAGTATCTAAGAGCATTCGCGTATTTTCACGTTCTTACTGGTGAGAACGAATTCTCACATCGGAGGTTGGGAAACACACGAAATAAAATTTAATTTCGGATATTTACCACAGCTTTCGGTAGGAACTCGTTCTTACTACACATATAACAGCAAGTAACCGAATTACGAGGGCAATTCGGAAAGTACCTTCCGAATCGCTGTAAAAAATAAACTAGGACAGAGAGGGAAAAAATTTATTTACATATCAAAAGTACAACTCTATTTTCCAACATAGGCTCCCCCATTATTCAAGCACTTGTCGTACCGTTTTACCAATTCCTTCTGTATAAAAAGCGGCCGCCAGGGATTTAAACCAATGTGTCACAGCATTTTCAAGTTCCTCATCGTCAGCGAAATGCTGTACCCCAAGCCACTTCTTCATTGCAGTGATTAGATGGTAATCGGATGAGATCAGCATTCACTACAGACAGTGTTCCATTTCGTGATTCCTCATGGATGTTTGTTCTTCCGTCCTTGAAAAAGCCTATCCATTGACGCACTACGCCTTCACTCAAAATGTTTGGCCCGTATACGGATCACAATTCACGATGGATATCCGCTGCTTGCAGTTTTTTAGGCCCCCAAAGAAATCTTATCACTCCTCGCACTTCACATTTCGCGGGATTTTTTATGGCGACACATTTTTTTGTCACTTCATAACTAGCAAACTCTTGACCCTATGACACTCTCATTCGCCGACTGGAAGCTTACTGAATCAGAGATTGCTCGTGCATTCGATTGAGGGCGCTCCGAGCTGTACTTCCAGCACCACGCCCAAACGACGGTTAGTTTCAAAATTGCTATCGTTCATAAAATTGGCTTATGTTATGTGTGTTAAAAATCCTCCATACACCAAATCAGAGTGATGGCATTGTAAGCAAATATTTAGACAGAAAACTTTACACTTTCCGCGAGCCTTTATCTGTATATGTAAAGGAGAAAAGCGACTGACTGACTGACTAATCACAATATCTCCGAAACTATTCAACCTACAGACTTGAAATTTGGTAGACATGTTCCTTTTATAGAGTAGACATCAGCTAAGAACGGATTTTCCGCAATTCGAAACGCAAGGGCGTTAAGGGGGTTAAGGGGCGTTATAAATAATTGCTTCCATGTTTAAACTACTTGATGTACAATCTTGAAATTGGGTAAGCAGATTCCTTTCAGAGAGTAGAGATCCGCTACAAAATGAGTTTGGTGAAAATCGACCTCCAAGTGGCGTTTCAGGGGCTTAGGGGCGTTATAGATAATTATTTCCATTTTTAAACTATTTGACGCACTGTCTTTAAATTTGATAAATAGATTCCTTTCGTAGAATAAGGATCAGTTACAAAACAGGTTTTGTGAAAACAGACTTCTAAGTGGCGTTGTGGGGATTAAGGGGCGTAATAGATAAATATATCCGTTATTAAACTACTTCACCTACCTGCTTGAAAATGGGTAGGTAAGTTTCTTTAATGGAGTAAATATCCGCTACAAAATGGGTTTTGGGAAAATTGACCCCCAAGGGGTGTTGCGGGGGCGGGGGTTTAAGGGGCGTTATAAATTCCTATTTTTAAGTTATTAGACGTACAGTCTTGAAACTTAGTAAGCAGATTCCTCTCATAGGGTAGAGATACACTAAAAATGGGTTTCGTGAAAATTGCCCCAAGTGGCGTTGAGGGGACTTAAGGGGCTTTATAGATAAGTATTTCCATTTTTAAACTATTAGACGCACAGTCTTTATATTTGATAAAGAAATTTCTTTCATAGAGTAGAGATCAGCTATAAGAAGGTTTTGTGAAAACATACCTCTAAATGGCTTTGCGGGGATTTAGTGGCGTACTAGATAACTATTTTCGTTTTTAAACTACTTCACCTCGCTGCTTGAAAATTGGTAGGAATGTTTCTTTCATGGAGTAAATATCCGCTACAAAACAGGTTTGGGAAAAATTGACCCCCAAGGGGTGTTGCGGGGTGTTAAGGGCAGATATAAATAATTATTTCTATTTTTAAACCATTAGACTCACAGTCTTGAAATTTGGTAAGCAGATTCCTCTCATAGGATAGAAATACACTACAAAATGTGTTTTGTGAAAATCGACCCCTAGGTGGCGTTGAGGGGTTCAAGGGGCGTTATTGATAATTTTTTTGCATTTTTAATTAATTGGACGCACAGTCTTCAAATTTTGCTAAGCAGATTCCTTTCATAGAGTGCAATTCCCCTACAAAATGGGTTTTGTGAAAACAGACCCAGAAGTGGCGTTGCGGGGGCTCAAGTGGCGTTATAGACAATTATCCCATTTTTAAACTGTTAGACGTACAGTCTTGAAATTTGATAAGCAGATTCCTTTCATAAAGTAGAGAACCGCTACAAAATGGGTTTTGCGAATATCAACTACCAAGTTTAATTTCGGGAGTTTAAGAGGCGTACTCGATAAATATTTCCATTTTTAAACTATCTGATCATCCTGCTTGAAAATTGGTAGGCATGTTTCTTTCATGGAATAGAGTTCCTCTAACAAAGAGTAAAACGAAAATTGACCCCTAAGGATGTTTGCGAGGGGCCAAGAGGAGTTACAGAAAAAATTAATGTTTTTAATTGTTAGACCCATATACTTGAAATTTATTAAGCATGTTTCTTTTGTTGAATAGAGATCCACTAAGAATGTATTTTAAGTAAATCAAGTTCTTAGGGGGGATGCAGGGGATTACTGGGACGTATTGACAAAAAAAATTACTTTTTTCGAGCTACAAGGACTATAATAATTAAATTTGGTTTGCATTTTTCTTTTGTTGAATTGAAATCCTCTAAGAGCGGTTATATTGGAAAACGGCTCTCAACGGGATTACGGGGATATTGATAGTAAAACTTCTTTTTTTCTGTTAGATTTAGACTTGAAATTTAGCTTGCATGTTCAATTTACGGAGTAGAGATCCACCGAAAATTGGTTTTGCGGGAATCCACTTGGTTTTTGGGTTACGAAAGAGCAAATATCATTCTATACTTCAATTTTAGAGATTTTTAGAAAATACAAATTAGATGAGTTCTGCCCTTTTTTTTGCGACAGTTAAAGGTATAAGTATATTTTTTTCAATACAATCGAATTCTTAATGCTAGGACTTAGATATCAATAATTTATACATATATATAAGCAGTAAAAATTTATAAAACATCATGAAATACCCAGCGAAGCGGGCGGGTAACAGCTAGTATATATATAAATGATCTTTTCTGAAATAATCACTCACCAAAATTACACAAATTTTCCTCTTTCCTACATATCTTTCTTTAAGATATAATGCATTAGGAATTTTTTTAAAAAAAATCTTGTATGAAATAAAGATAAGTCGTGAGTGTACGAAGCCAATTACGCACATAAACTTTCCCTCCTTCATTCGATGATAATCTTTTTCCTTCTTACGCTCCTTTGAAAGGTTCAAATGAATTTTCTCCGAGAAGGTGTTATGTTTATACTATAAGTTGGAATTTATAGTGTTGTCTAGTGAAGTTTCTTTATTTTAGCTTAACAAGAAAGTATTGTACCAGCTTTACAGTGGAGTTTTGCATTGTCCTGGGGAGGAACATAATGGATCAAAGCGGAGCGCCTTTTTATGCTGCCTTAAACATTCTCTAAAAGTTCACAATAGTATACTGCATTAATCGTACTCGTTGGTTTTGAAGAAAATCGATGTACACGACATCCCGCGGATCCCCAAAAAATAAATGCGAGAAATTTTACAATAGACGATCGTATTTTTGCTCTAGTGAAGCGGTTTCAATTTCGAGCTTCATTACATTCTGGACGTTTTATTTCAGTGGCGTAATGTTGCAACAGGGGTCGACAACCTTTTATCTGTGGCGTGCCGAACCAATCTACCAATATGATTCAGCGTGCCACACAATAAGATATTTTTGGAACAATTGGATTCCCGCGAAATGCATGCGGAGTTGGAGAATAGAGGACAATAATATAGATTTACAGTATTATTATATATTAATTTTGCTTCATTTAAAGATATTTCTAAGCACAAAAATAAACAGCATAAAATATAACCATTTCTTTAACATAAATAACAATATTTAAATTATACATGTGTTATGTATATTTAAACATTTATTAAAATAAGAAAGAGACAACATAAAATATAAGTATTCCCCTTCATTATAGTTAAATAAAAATTTTACTGCGAACCTAGTGCTTGCACCACTCTGCTTTCATATCACAAAATCAGGGGTAAAATTTGTGACTTTCAATTGAGGAGCTGAGATCCAGAGTGGACCAACCTCACCGGCTGTTATTTTTTTAAAGAAAAACGCCTTACAAAATTGTAGTAATACATAAACTGTTTTTTTTTGCAGGTTAGTATTTAATATTTTTCTTGATCTACACGAGCTCAATAATTAGAAAATTCTGTTTTTAAAAAGACATAATTTAAACACACACAATACAGAATCAGTGTCATTTTTTGTGGGTTGGTCCACTCTGGCTCTCAGCTTCTCAATTCGACACGATTCTGAGCATTCAGCTGTTAAGCAATTCATTTGAAGACTCGAAATCTTTTTCATATGAGGAAAGATTTTTTTTACTTATAGAACCAAAAGCGGAAAAGCAGAGTTCATGCCATTTTCTCTCTTCATACAATGACTTCAATTCTCTCTTCATACTCTCCAGCAATGGCATTCAACAATTTACAAAATAACTGTAAATTTATCTTTAGGGTTATCTTTCAAATATTTTCGTAATTCCACAAATGTCCATAATTTTGAAGATCTTTGTCAAAGAAGGTTCATTAGAAATTTATCAACTTCCATCTACTCAAAAATTGATGAATTTGTGGAGTAATGCAGAGTGATACTGTGAAATACACCGCGTGCCACAGGTTGCCAACCCCTGTGTTACAAAATAAAATTCGTGTAAAAAACACATCTGCTACTTCATAGTGATTAAAATGTATTTGATAAATTTATGATCTAACCATCTTTTGATTTGCATTTAAAATCCTTTGAAATTCCAATTTCATTCTGAATGATGAATTGCAAAGTTCCAAACATCCAGCCATTTTGTCACTTGTTTAGTTAATTCTTTTTCATCGATCATCAAGTATAAGGACACTAATTTGATAAATTTTCATTTCAGCAAGACGTTTCTTCGTCGACAATAATGTAGAATAAATTAAAATATCAATATTTCGATATATTTAAAAATAGATAACTTTGTAACTTGTGGCAAGGAAACTTTGAAGTAAACATTAAACTAATCGTAAATTATCGAAACTATTTAACATTCTTTAAGAAAAATAAGTGTGTTTGGTAGGATATTTATTTAAATATGTAAACTATACTTGCTGAAATTTTCTTTTTTGAAAATATATTCTTAAATACAATATTACACTTAATGATTAGAAATTGAAACTATGTAACAGAAATCTTTACGAAAGCCTTGCATCTTTTTTATTAAAGAATTAATGTTCAATTTACTTTTACAGAAAAAATCATATGCTTTTTTTACCAAATTTGTAAAATTAAAAGGGGAAATTAAGTTAAAATCATTACTGACTATCAATAATTTTAAGTAAAATATATTAGAAATAGTTCTATCTTTTTATAGCATACGTGTTAGTCATTAAAAATATTTGAAATCATTAATTATCTATGACTTAAATATAAACTATGTATATCACAATTAGAGAAAAAAAGTCAGAATGTTTAACACTAAAAAAAGTTTAATTCACTTATAAATAAATATAAATAAAAGTTTATTTTTTATTTCAAGAGCACTACGAATTATTTTTGATTGCATGCAATTTACTCATGGAATACCTCTTACCTTTCGATAACGGTTAAAGTTTCCTAACTACTTTACTGTTCCAATGAAAACCATAATGATTTTAGAAACATATTTGAATTTTTAAACCATTTTTTTTATGAAAAAATTAACATAAGTCCGGAGAAACAATGTTTTCTACCACGCAAAATATTTATTATTTTCCTTTATCATATCCAAGAATTTTTTTTATATTGTATTTATATATAAATTCAAGTTTAAACTTTTTATTTTGAAATGTATCATAAAATGAAGCAAAAGATATAAAGTGAAAAGAGTCATGAAATAATTTAATATATAGCTACCAAGATATGAATTCCAACATTTTTCATATAATAAATATTTCACCATTTACTTGAACCCAAATTTTCTTTTCCATCTGCTACAGAAATTAGAACTACTTATATTTCTAGAACTGAAAAAAAAACCTTATTCATATATATAACTTGTTCCTAGTTTGCTACGAATGCCATATTTAGGACACGCGCATGGAAACCACATAAAAGATTTTGCTAAACAGTCCTCACACACACATGTAAAAATAGAACTCGCTTTTTTTCAAAATCTTTTGTTCGCCTTTCAATTACAGAATCTTTTTCTGTTCTATAATGATCAAAACAGACTGAATCGTCTTTGAAAACTTTCTATGTAAGTTCGTTCTTTGTAAAAGTTCCGCGAAATCCATTAAACCCCACCAGCAAGGATAAAAGTCGGTGTTTCTATTCACTTCAACTAGAAATTGGTTCTTGAAAAAATCATCAAATATAAAAGAAATTCCAAAACTATTTTTTTCTTTGTGCATGTTTGATTTAAAAGTGATTTTACCTAAGTAATTATTTTCTTGAATTCTCAAAATCTTTTTTGTAAGAAAAATATACTGTTTTTTTTTCAAATTCTCCAGCAGAATTTATAAAAAATCAAGTGTAAAAATATGCAATTTATTTTTTACAGGAGTAGATTACAACTAAATATTAGAACTTACAACTAAAATAAAAATAAAACATTTGGTTTAATTATTTCACTTTTTTATATTTTGAGAAAATTCTCTCCTTTTACTTTTTTACATATATTAATTTCTTATTTTACTCTTACATTTTTTTTATATAGTTTGATGTAATTCTTTTATCCTTGTTCGCATAGTAAAAAATATTTAATTCTATAAATTTTTTTTTCTTTATTTTGAGCCAATTTTAATTGACTATTTAAGTGATACAGAAATTATAGACATTATTTTGGTTTAAAGTTTTCTTCTGTATTATTATCGTCTGCTTTAATTCAGTGTATAATTCATGCAACTAATTTGTTTTATTACTAAATTTGTTTGATGATATATAATCGTCTGTTGTTAAAGTTATGTTGCTTAAATTGGCATTTTTTGTAATTATTCTAAAATGTGTTTTTTCAGTTGGAGAAAAGAATCGTATTATATAGTCGGAGCTCGTTGAACTCAATATGTGGTAAATTTTTGTAAATTTATCGTTCATTTGAAGTCGTTTTTGATTATTTGAGTGAATATAAGAATAAAAAGCGTCCATGGTATAAACTTTGGCTAATATTTACAACAATCTTATTAATTAAGAAAACAGAGGATACATGTGATTAAAACAAAATAATGGTATCTGACTTGTTCGAGGACTCTAACTTTTTATTTGTTGAAAAATGGTTCATCTTATCTTTGCAGAAATGAGTTTTTCACTTTCGAAAAAGTACATTGCAACTTTTTTTTTTAAGTCTAGAAACAAGAGATCTTGTTTATTACTAAACTTATAGATTTTGTTAATTCGTATACATGACTAGACTTGTGTAATTTCATATGCATGTTAAGATTTAGTTAGCATTTGAAAGTGATTATTTAACAAACTCTGGACAACTTTAGCCCCTTAACTGGTTTGCCCGTGTACAGTACGGGCACGGATATTTTCTTTTTCCTATCTTTGATTTGCACATATTTTTAATTCTTATAGAATTAAAAATATGTGCAAATCAAATATAGGAAAAATATAAGAAAATATTCAAAGATAAGAAAATTATTTAGTTCTTATACTAGAGTTTTTAAGAGATGTAATTTTTCCATGGTACTAAAATGCTTCTTATTAGTGATTTTCTTTGTGGTGAAGGCGGGAACTTTTCAATGATGGCAGGAATTTAGATTCTTGAAAATGTTTGATCAAGAAGAGGGATCGGCAAGGCAATGGGCAATTTGTTGCTAGAGAAGAAATGAAAATGGAAAGATAATCCAAAGGAAAAAAAAAGCTGATATTATCTCTGTCCTCATTGTAATATAAGATTTAGTGTTACACCATGCTTCAAAGTGTGTGTGCATATATATGCACACATACACAAAATCGTCTACAGCTGCGGTTCTTGAACTGTGATTCGCGGACCCCCGAAGGTCCGCATCGCCTTTCTAAGGGGTCCGAGAAGGTCTCTCATCCAATGTTAAGATTTTCTTCTTTCACAGACTCTGAAAGATCTCGTGGAAAAATTGAAAGATGTGTCATCCAAGACTAGATCACTAAATTGTCTGTAGTAAAAATATGTATCAGAACATGTATTTCAATCAAGAATATTGATTCAGAATTTTTAATCTTTGCAACTATTTGGCATTACTAAAATGTAATATTTTTAAAAAATATATAGTAGAAACATATTGCAAATATTTAATAACTAAATTTACGTAGCGCGCCAATACGATAACGATTGCATCCATATTATTTCGATTTCGTAATCGTATTGCGCCTACATTATTCACTTTAAACTAGTATTTTGCAATATTTTTTATAAACATACATAATTAAATGTGTACCGTTTCTTTGAAGGCAAAAAAAAAAAAGTTAAAAAGTTTGTTTTTATAGCAGAGGCAGTCTCAGGATTATTGAAGAACCTTTAAATCACTTCGCCATGTGTTATGAGTCAGGGAGGGTTGTTCAAAAATTTGGGGGTCCGCGATGTTAGGCTAATACATAAACGGGGGGGGGGGCGATCGAAAATTTAACCTCTGCTCTACAGTTTTATAAAGAGGTACGAGCATGAAATTTTTTTTTGGAAGAATGAGAGAAATTCTTTTAAGATATGTGAAACATTCTTCATAACATGCAGAGTGTACTTATAAAAAGCAAACATTTAGGGGTTTTTGTGTTCTACAATTATAAAACATAAAATAGTGTAAAAACTTAAAACTGAAAATTAAAATAAAATTCTACCATTTTCGCGCATTCTGTTACGTATTATGCTTAGTGCTTATTTAGATACAATGAAAAATGTACCTTTTTTGGAACATTTAGGCAAAATAAATAAATCGCTTGAGGGGTTAAATTTTTTTGTTTGCAAATGAATAAGTTGCAAAAAATTACTTACAAAAACTTGAAAGAATGATCCTTGTTGTCTCTTTTTCTATGAATAAAAATCTGAATCCCATCTGTAGGAAATGTCGCTGTTGATCTCGGAAATATGCTGCCACATATGTGCGCAGAGATTTAAGTAAGAATCCATTGTTTCACTGAATCATAAATTTTCTTGAGTATTTTAAATGAATTGTTGTTGAAAATGGAGCGAAATAACGGAAGACAGATATTAAAAATATTTTTTAAAATATTATTTGAATTTATGCCAACGATTTTTATTTAATACATTTAGAGTAATGGTAATAGGTTTGGAACTGATGATTTATAGCAAATTTACGAGAAAACAATTGAAAAAAATGCCATTGTTGCCAGGTGGCCGCGGTAACCTAGCAGTTATGGTGACGAATTTGTGGCCGGCATGTCATGAGTTCGAGCCCTAGTGCTACTGACCCGCTGTGTAGAAAAGCTGGTACACGCTAAATCTGCCGAGGCTCAAAGTTATACTTTTGGCTTAGTGCAGTAGTTTTGAGAAGGGGTGCCAGCTCAGGTGTCATCCTCGTCAGCTGATCGTTGTTCAAAATTACGAGGTTCGTCGCAAGTAAGCTTCGTGTTGCTTCAGCGACGTTAATAAACACTCCATCACACCTATGCTAAAAGTATATACCATAAAATGAATTATTTATTAAAGTATGTTTATATATACACAGCTGGCCAGTAAAATAGCAACACCAGAATGGAATGATCTGACGAACGTCAAAGTCACATAAAAGGGAGAAAAGGTTGGGATATGCAAATGATTAGTATTTCAGAGCATTTAGACTATTCAAAAGGGAGAAACGTTATCTAAACCATCGCATAAAAGAAAAGTCGTGTTGTGAATTTTTTATTCGAGAAGCGCTTTACAAGGTCGAAGTTTGCTCAGAATACCTTTTCATGCTTCGAATAATAAGAAATACTTACCAGCAAGTGTAAGAATTCGATAGATGCAGATTATTGCCTATCGTGAGTGTGGATTATCGTTCCATGTTTTCACCCGTCGCATTGATCGCAGTCCAACCATTGTCATGCAAATAGGAAATCAATGGATTGCTGAGGGTCATATTAAATGAGATGTAGGATCTTCACCCCCCATGGCTAACTCCTTAGATGACAGATATATTGTGAGATTGGTCGAGCAAAACCGCACAGTCACATTACAGATTATTAGTCAGAAAATGGGCATTTTTACACCACGCGCAGTATCCTCTCGTACGGTGTGACGATGTTTGCAGCAACGTGGACCGTCAGCATGGCTACCATTACTTCGGCTTCCCTTGACAATCCGGCATAGAGAAAGACGGCGACTCTAGTGCAACGAACGACGAAGCTGGATACAGAAATGGCCCAATGTCGTATTTTCATACTAGTCCTGGTTCTGTGTGCATTATTTTGATAACCGTATACGTGTCAGGAAGCTCCGAAGAGATCACGCGTTGGCATAGGGTCCCAGTACCTGGTTTCGGCAACATGACACGCACATCTCTAGTTCGAATTGACGGTAATTTGAATGCAGATCAGTACATTTCTGACATCTTATGTCCAGTGGTTGTGCCTTATCTTCAAGGCCTGCCAAACGCTCTCACCTGCAAGATAACGCAGGACCACATGATACACGCCGTGTTTTGATTTCCCTCGATACACAGGACATTCGATTGTTGCTCAGCCCTGTACGGTCTTCAGATCTGTCACCCATTGAAAACATCTAGTCATGGGTTGCTGAGAGGCTGGAGCGCCACCCCTCTCCAGATGACATGGTCAATGAAGTGAAACTTGAAATAGCATGGCATGAGTTGCCCGTTTCTGTCACCCAAGCCCAGTTTAACAGGGTAAGGGCTGTTTTGGCTGTCTGGGCTGGCAGCTGTTTAAACTAATTTTGTACCCCTGTACCCCTAATTTTGTACCCCAAACGACTCGCAAATTTAATTGTCTTCATACCCTACTGTGTTTACGCACTATATATATATAATTTATTTGTGTTTGCTTTCCTTCATGGTATTGCAATTTTAATGGCCAGCAGTGTTTTATTGCGTTATAGATAAACAAAAGACAAACTTGTGTCACCAATATCAAGGCCAAAGAAACAAAATCTACTGTATAAACCTACGAGCTTCCTTTATAGCACCCAACTATTTTTTTATGTTGACGCATTTTATTGTTACTTATTGCATAACTACAGAAACAGAATTAAGTATTATTGAAAATAACATCTTCGTAAAAAAATATTTTTTATAAATCAAGATACTAATTAAATTTGTTTTACTGGTTTTCTTTAAATTCCTAATCCTTACTACCAAAATATGTAAGAAAAATTTAATATAAAACCTCTTGTAAATTAAACTTGCAAATATGTATCAGTTTCATTTCGTCTCGACCATTTTGTATTTAAGTCGCAGTTTTATGTTAGTCTAGTGTAAACTAACTTTACTATGTTTTAAAACTAAATAGAACGTGAAATGTAGAAAACACGTTCGAATCTGCGCATTACAAAAGATTTCTTACTACTGCGTCACCGCAGTGACGTAACAAGTTTCTAAGGCAACAGGATCGATAAGTGCTCCTAAAACGTCACATCCTTTAACAGGGTATCTAGAATGCGAAAGAATAGAAAGCCCCCAAAAGTAGCGAAGAGGGTGAATTTTAGGAACCGCAGGGTATCCCAGTGGAAATGCCAATATTTTTAGGTTACCGTTTTAGCATTTCTTAGTGTCTATAAATTTCATTCTATCCACAGAACAAATAAAAATAAGTTTTGATATGTGATACTTTGAAGGAAAAAAATCATAAATTTGAAAAAAAGGCATTAAAGAAATAACGGAATGAATTCAGAAAAAAACATCCAACTCAGTGAACTTTTACACGTTATTACACACACCTTTCATAAATTTCGACTCGAAAATAACATAAAAGCGGTAAATAAAAACTATAATAATTGTTAGAATTGAAGGAAATTATTCTATAATATGTGTCTTATATGTGCAAATGATTTATTTTTAGATACAAGCTTTGTGCCTCCTAAGAATTCATAATAGAACATCCGATTACTCATTTAATCCTAAACTTGAGCATAATACCATTGAATAAAAACACAAATAACAAATTAGAATCACAAAAAATACAAATTCTTAGTGTATTCGTTACTTTTTTTTCACATGTTTGTGACTCCACATAAGATCCTGTGAAGCACAGAGAAAAACAATTTCATAATTCATTTTATTACTGATACTCTTTTAATCTTTAATAATATAAAAGCAATATATATATTAGTACATACATTCATTTCACACATTGTTTTTCTACTTGAGGGGCAATATGATCCAATCTATCAATGATCGATTTTTTTTAAAAAAAGAGATGTAATATTATATTTATGATGCTTTTTTATTTGAACTCTCTCTCTCGCACGAATCACAACATTTTGGATTTGAATCCTTTCAATTTCTAACAAAGATATTATTTTACAAAAGTAAAAAAAAAAAACTGTTTTTATTTTGTAATTTTTACGCAGTATAGTAAAATGAATAATATAAAAACTGAATTTGTGGGTAAATGTTGTTTTGGTGCACCCAAGGTGATCGATTATTATTGAATAATCTAATTTAATAACTTACATGTCTAGTGAAATAATTCAGAAGTCCCACAATACTTTTCAACGATAATTACCGTAAAATCCGGTGGATAACGCACACTTTAAACATAAAAAAATAAGATCCAAATTTACGGTTGCGCGTTATACTCCTGGTATAAAAATAATAGGTTCAGAAAAAAAAATTATAAATAAATTTTTTTTTAATCTACCATGTTTTTTTCCTTCCACATTTTCATGCATTGTCATCCACTTCTGAGGTATGGTCCAAATTTCAAGTCTCTAGCTCATCGGGAAGTTAATTTAAATTCAATTACAAAATTCCACCCGGACAGACATACAAGAAAGAGAATTAGTAAAAACATGGTAAAAAGTAGCGCTATATATTCATCAATTACCAACACTATTCTCATGCAGTTAATATGCATAGATAATATATATATCCCAAAGTCAATTAATTTGAACTATAAACCAGAGAGGAAAATAACATACATTCTGTTTCTCCTAAGATTTTGGAAAATTTTAAATGAACTTGAATTGGATGAAGAATAAATCAACTTTAAATATAGATATGACAATGCTTTAATTTCAAAAACTGTTTTAGAATTACAAAAAAAACTGCAATCAAAATTCCACATTTCATCATCGATTAACTAGTTCTTTTGCATTTTGTAGAAGAGGTCCACATTTATGGCGATATTTTTAATCAATCCATCATATTTTTAATCAATTATTTTTAATATTTTTTCAATTCCTCTTAACTATTCAGTTGAATTAAGAGCAAATTAAAAGAGATTATGCCAGCAAAGGATGCTAACAAAAAACTTCTGGTGAAGTTAAATACTCCCCAAGCACTTAAAACAATTTCTTCTTTAGATTTAATTAACTTATAAAGCAATTTTCCATTAACTTCGGTTTTATCTGACAAGCTCAATGCAAAAGCAGTTTCTTTGACCACTTTTCTGAGTATCTGATCTTTTCTACCAACTTCCGCAGCAAAAAATATTATGCTGAAAAACGACATGAGATCAAATGTCGTATGTAGAATTTTTTCAATAGTGTAAACATGGTTCCCATGAGAATAAAATCCTAGAGCAATTGATATCTCCGCAAACAATTCTGTGAGGCTCGCGGCACAAATCCACAATACTTCTGAAGACATTGCAGATTCTAGAAGATAAGCGAAATGATGTACAAAAGTATATTCGTTGATAAATCTCAATGAAATGTTTCTGATACCTGTGGAACTCGTGCACAATTTTAATTGGGCATTACATTCATCAATAATTGTTCCTAAGAAAATGCACAAAGTAGTGTAAAACAACCCAAATAAAAGTGGCATTAATGAAGTACAACATGATGATATAAAAGAGTTACACATCAAGCATAATATTTTAAGGGGAAAATATAATTTATAATATTTTCCAAAGAATACTTCATTATACAAAGAATCTGTGAGTTCGACACTGCTGCATAACAGAACGAGAGATATTCCGTACCCAATTAGAAGAGACAATGCGACTAAACTTAGAGTGATATGAATAATACGTAAATAATCCTTCATTGCTGAATTGTATTTCCTTCCCACACCAAAGAAAATTTTCAACAAAGTTTTTATTTCACGTTTTTTCAGCCACATGCAAAAATAACTTCCTAAAATGAACATTCTCCACAAAGTTCTGGAAAAGTTTACCTTTTTACATTGGAAAGTACCACAGTTAAATACAAAATAAGTGTGCAGGAAAAGTTTATAAAATATACTAACGTGAAAGAAGAATAAAATGAAAACTTGCAGAAGTTTATACAGTTTTCTTTCTGTAATGTTTTTTATGATAGGTATTCCGAAGAAAAACATTATTTTCAAAAGAGCATTTGATTTTTGCTTCGGCTGATATAAAACGGTTTTCATCTTTTCTTGTGAATAAGGTCGTTTCAAAAAATTGACATCGAATAAAAAATAAGAATAATAAAATGTAATGTGTAGTTTTTTTACAATATATTTTTCTTTTACTGAGAGTTTTAGGGAAAGATGAATATGAAACGTGCTAAGAATGTTTTAAAATATTTTGATTACAAACGATAGTAAGCCACTGTCAACTATTTGTCTATATTTTGCAAACCATAGCAAGCTGTTTGTAGTTTACGAATGGTATGTCCCCCTTGCTTAGAAAAATGATACGCCTCTGCAAAAATTAAGACAGCAAAATGTTTTGGAGTTGATATCTTTTATATTTTTTTAAAATTGTGTTTGTGGTTTTTTATGTACTAACAATTATATGAATTCTTAAAGATGTCTAAATAATAAGTTTCTGTCGTGTTAGACACCTATTTTTGATCAATATTATAATAAAGTATTAATGCATCAAAAATAACATACCCATTGCATGATACTTTCAATATTCCAATTTTCATAATAAAAAATCGATGAACACTGCACGTTATTTGCATATAATCATAATATCGAATTTTATTTTACAATATAAAAATGAAGAAATATTTGTATAGCATGTTATGTTCTATGCTAGATATTAGAAAGTAATTTCATTATGATCACATACATTGATCTGTCTTTCAAATCCGATTTTGAGATATTTCATTAAGTTAATGCATCAAAAAGTTTTAATTTATAAGGGCATTCACATATCTAAAACCAATAAAATTCTTATCTACAAATAAAGTTTAATATTATGGAAAGATCAATATAATATAGACAGTTCAGTAATATTACAGAAGGTATATATTATTATAGAAAAAGTTCATTTAGCGCAGCACCCTCTTAGTCAGTACCAAGTGACTAAATTGATCCAAAATATAATAATCAACGTTTTTCTTCCATCGTCTAACACATTGATTTATGATTAATGCAAATAACTTAGAATTTTCTTACGGATTTATTTGTGAATTTTTATTGACTGTATATAGCATTGAAAAATCAGGAGCCGGAACTTTTAGAATTAAAATTTTATTGGAAATAGCAATCTTTTAAAAGAAATTGCTTTAATTTAAAAAAAGTTTTTTTCAACGATTAATTTTTGCTTTGTTTAATAATGCAATCATTTATAATATTTTTATTTAAATACAAAAAAACAACAACAAAAAACAAAAAAACGAAAAAGATCCACACCTGTTATTTTCAGATATTAATTAATATTTTCCCTAGAATATTGCGGAATTTCATACACAGGTTTGATTAATATATTCATTGTATTTTAGTAAGCTATGCGCACCAGGCAGTTATGTATTACGTCAGACAATTTCAAAATGATTATTCTTGATAATGCTATATACAAAATATTTATCACATGTGTGTTTAATAGTTACTAAATGCATACACATATGTAATTTTTACATTAAATATTTTTAAATAATATAAAATTCAGAATTTAACTATTGAAACCTTTTTTTAATTTTTCCTAAAAATATTAACTTTTTTTGTTTCACATTCTTCTTACTTAGAAAATATATCGCAATTAAAACAACTAGTACGGGAAAATGGTAAAAAAAATTAAATCAAATGAAGTTAACAAAATTTTTATTTAATGTGTAATGTATGTAACTTTTCATAACGAGTTTATGAAATAAATTAGAAATACCTACAAATACTTGAGAAAAGGTTAACGTATAACATTAGTAAAAAATACTTAATTATTTCAAAACTACAGTTGCACAAAACATAAATTATTGTTGAAATGTTTTAGTAGAGCGGAGCACAATAACAAAATTATTTTACTATTAAGCTCATTAAAATTAGTCGCAAACTATCAAATTTCAACCAAGAGAGCGATTGTGTATCAAAAGTATTTAAATATAAATATAATATAAGGATTTTTTTTATCAATTTCTTGTGAAGAATTTTGAGTCTCATTAGTAATACTTGTAATCAGTTTTCAAATATTCTAGAAACAAATTATTTAAATACGATTAGTGTTAATAATGAAAAATAATAAAAATAGAAAAAAAAACATATTATAAGCAGTTTTATATTATCGAAAAAAAAACCCATATCTCTTACAGTTAAATAAATCAAAAATTTTGCAAAAGTATACTTTTTACTGCCAAAGAGATTATCAAACACACTGAATAAAAAAAAAGGAATTTAACAAAGGAATAAATTGATTCGGAAGAAAGATAAAAATAGTCTATAATTTAAATTCCGCGAAAGGAAAGCTATATTTGTTACCATGTTGCCAGATTGATAGATTCTATGACACATAGTATTTAGTACATTATCAGATTGACTAGTGATAGGTCCCTTATTACGCTGTGTAATTAAAATCGTGCCAATGACCCTTCTGTAATTACCGTCAGCGACCATGAAGTAGGTAATGTTAATTGATAATTATTGTTAAAAGGAAGTTAAACTGGGAACCTATGAGAGTGAATATTCGATATCTACTTTGCGATCCTGACTTCACTTTTCAATATACAGCAGCTATTTTATTTTACTACATTTCGTTTTATATTCATCCCATTTTCCTGTTTAAAAATATATTCCTTACTTCGTTTCGTATAGTAAAACTAAGTACTTTCACATTTTAAAGTGAAAAATGGCGTATTTATAAAATAATTAAATAATTTAAAGATGTAATATGATAAATGTGTGTTTATATATATACATAACTTTTTATTTCAATACTGAGGTATTTCTATTATTTCAAAACGTGGTCTGAGTTTAGGATTTCCTTCGAGATATGGATTGTTGACAACTTTAGACAATGGATGAGTGGTATCATCAAATGAACCACGAGTAAGACGTTACTTTTAGAGTATGTTCATGGACATAGGAATTCAAATACATAGGAAGCAAACTGCGACCACGAAACTATGTAAATCAGTAGAGTGAGATTCGGTGTGCAAATAATCTAAGCTTGGTGTGACACTGCAATGATGCTGCAATAAAAAAACAGGGTATTTATAGACTGGTGCATAGTGGAAGATTATAAACGTGAAGATTGCCTGTCGATTAAGTGCTAAATGAGTAGAATCCAGTTAGAAAGGATTTCTCGCAGTTAACAGAGTTTGAAGGGAGCCTCATCGTTGGCTTGAAAAGCTAAGGGTGATCTTGACTCGTTGTGATGCTCTTCAGATAGATCGTTCTAAATGCACACATTTAGGGCAATCAGTGAACATACGATGGTATCCACTTTGGTATACAGGTCTAGAGAGAGACTAGAGCGGTGATGAGGTAAAGCGATCGAAGGATCATACATAGAGCGCTGACAAATCCCACAAGGACCTATTAGATTTTATTACCAACTGCAGTTGTTCCTGTTTATTCAAAAACAGTTTATAGATGCTTAGTGGAAGAAATCTGCTTCCACACTGCGGTCTTTCCCTGCATTGATGCAGTGATGCGAAGCTAGATTGACGTGAAACGCCACAGATTGGCATACTGAGATGTTTAATGTAAATGACCCTTCGTTTTATGAATAGATGATCATCCAGTACCGGGACCTACTGAACAGTTCTCTCCAACAAGTGAAAAAGTTCTCTTACTGTGGGCATAATGGTGTGGGCTTTACAGTTTGTAATATTCATTGTCGATAATGATACGTATGACATTAACATCTCAGCGGTATGTGGAGGAGATTCTACAACCCCACCTTCTTCTCTTTGTAACCGATATTCCAGATGCAATTTACCTGTAGTCTAATACAGGTTTACAGACGTGAACTATCCTGTTCGTGTTGTTCAGGACTTCCTATCTCAAGTTCAGATTCTTCCAGGACCCAGAACCTGGCCATTCCCCGAATATGTTCCCTATTGAACATATCTTGGAAAAGCAATCACATATCATTGCGCCCCTCGATATATAATTTAAAAGGGACTGTTAAAAATTTGTGGGTTTGTCTACTTCTGGACACGATTACATATCCATTCGTTTCAGTGCACATTGTGTTGAGTTAGTCAAACACGGCATTAAAGATAGCTGGGCGTATCATCTTGCAATGGTCTGATTGCTCTATGTTATTGGTTAAAGTTTACCTTTCCTTTCTACCATGATCTGTATTAAGTTTTTCCCCCCATTTCGATGCTTCTTTCTTGGAGTGTTAATATCATTGTCGGTGAGTTTATTTTCCAAAAAAAACGTGTGGTATCTAATATAAACTCCAAAGTTAACAATATTATTCAATGGTATTACGCTATTGGCCTAAAATTTCTAAATGACTGTAACATTTTAAACTTATTTATTTATGCTTTTAAATTCGATTTGTTGTCAAGCACTGATGGAAAAAAATCCAAACACCAAGAAGGAGTTCTTCTAGATAAACGAGCTTTGGAAAACGTGCTTATGCATCTGAAAGATGACATCGATTCAAGTTTCGCGTGTGCGGAGTTAGTATCCTCTAAGAACATGCAAATCAGGTTTGTTTTAAATACATGCTATGAGTTTTGTTAGAGTTTTTTTATCGTCGAGATTTGATACAGTGAGTTGATTTTAGTCAAGAATGACTTTAAGAAGACGACGAAGCCGTTACCAAACAACTTTCTGAGTTTGAAAGAAGTCGTGTAATATAGCTAAGAAAAGATGGTTTCTTCCCTACGATATTACAAAAAGACTGTAGGAATGTATCCACTGTGCGTGATTTTTTGTAACAGTGGTCCTGGAAAGGCCCTATCTCAAGAAAACAAAGGTCCAACCACTTATGTGTCACCACTGACAAAGAGGACGCCGTATTGTTGCAAGGCCGAGGAGAATTTTAGTGCATCTACAGCAGAAGTTACAGCTTTTGTCGGTACCAGAGTAAAACAGTGAATTGTATCGAACCGATTGTTTGAGGAATAGTACCGAGCAAGACGCCTTGAAGCATTCATACAATTAGCTCTAAATGATGTGTGTGACTTCAAGAATATCCCGCTAGGGCTCATTGGTGGGCACAGTGTCTATGTGTTGTGTTCTTTGATGAGAACTGATTCTGTCTTAGTATTAGTGATAACCATATAATGATTAGAAGGCCAGGTAAGCGCCAGCAAACAACTTTTCTGCGGCGTAGACATACTAGACCAGCATCTGGAGTTATGGTCTGGAGAGCAGTTTTCTATAATATGATGAGCTCTCTTATGGTTATTCTACGCAACTTGACGGCAAACTTGGGACTTAAACTGTTGCCCTGCCATTCATAAACAGTGTCCAAGGAGGTGTTTTCCAACAGAATAACGTGGACCCTGATACCTCCGTTGCAACGCAATGTGCTCTGCAGAGTATTGTAGTGTTTATTTAGCCTGCTAGGTCATCAGATCTTTCTCCATTCGAGCACGAATGGGGCATCATTGAATGGTAACTCCAGCGTCAGCCCCAACCAGAACTAAACATCCTAAAATTGACCGACCAAATACCAGAGGCATGTAATTTTATCTCACAAACTGATATTTTATACCTGTCGATACATTGCATACCCATTTGCATTCTTACATTCAAAGTTATGGCGGTTACGTTGGTTATTAATGTACCGTTCTGTAACATTTGAAAAGGTTCTTCTCGCGCTTGAATTTATCTGCGATCTTGAAATTTTAATGAATTAAATTCATTACCTACGTCGTGACTCGAAGGCCGTGGGTGAAGTTTGGGACTCCGAATGAACAGACATTATTCTAAAAATAACTAAGTTTATTTGTTTATCAATTTACTATCAAGCAATATTATTAGCCGACGGAGAAGTCAAATTAAATGGCATCCTTTAATTCCTAAGACAAATAACTATGCACTTAACTGAATGTGATCCCACGAAGCAGCACTCGTCAGGTCTTGCTGCGTTAATTGGATAATCAGGTCTAAAGTTTCTTTTAAAGTACACCAAGAGTTTCCGATAGTCATTTTGCAAATCTCAATATAATAGCAACCTAACAACTAACCCTAACACTCACTTTGTTAAAGTTTAGCATTCAAATTAGCATAAAGTCAAGTTCTCTCTACGGAGGGTGGTTTAAACTCAAACAGTTGAAATAAGTATTTTTCACCAAGAAGATCAGTGAAAGGACCCCTCACACCTAGACAAATATTTCCCCGAAATTTCATTAGTATGCAATAATTTTTTTTGGTGTTGGAATTTTTTTCCATCACAGAATGTATAAAAAAAAACATTTGCTTCCAGAAAGCACTTCTGTAGAAATTACTGAGCATTGAGTGGATTTTAAATCTAATTTATCAAGGGATTTTTATTTGTCAATTTGTTAGTATTTATGGACGCTTATTTGTCAATTTGCTAGTATTATATTATACCAGATTGAAACCGGTAGGGTGCACTGGTAGGTGCTTAGGGCTACACCTACCGGTTTCAATCTGGAAGCCTCGTAAGAGGTTATTGGGAAAACTAGGAAATTCAAGCTAAATTATTTTAGAAGGTGGCTAGAAAGAATCGGAGGTAAAATACACTGATAATATTTATTATGCTTGAACAAAATTAGATTTAATTTTTGAGGAGGAATAATGAAGAATTCTTTTAGACTTATTAGCAATTTATATAAAGTTAGGTGAAAAATATATGTAGGAAAAAATTATGTAAAAGATTAATGAAAAATTTATGATGCACACTTATGCGTTATTGTCATTAAATTTGAATCTGTTTTCAGTATTAAATTTTTACACATAATTTTGGACACTTCTGAAGCTCACACACACACACACACACCACACACACACACACACACACACACACACACACACACACAACAACACACACACACAACAACAACAACAACAACACACAGACACACACACACACAGACAGACAGACAGACAGACAGACAGACAGACAGACAGACAGCACAGACAGACAGACAGACAGACAGACAGACAGACAGACAGACAGACAGACAGACAGACAGACAGACAGACAGACAGACAGACAGACAGACAGACAGACAGACAGACAGACAGACAGACAGACAGACAGCACAGACAGACAGACACGACAGACAGACAGACAGACAGACAGACAGACAGACAGACAAGACAGACAGACAACGACAGACAGACAGACAGACAGACAGACAGACAGACAGACAGACAGACCACAACTCTCTCTCTCACTTATATATATATATATATATGTAAGGATAATTAAATTAGATCTAAAATTAAACCCTAGACCACTTCTAAATTTTATTTATTTGTTTCATCTTTAAGTATTAAATTTATTACCCAGTTTGGGAATGTAGAACACATGGCTTTAACAGATCTTCCGCCGCTCCTACCATTAATTTTTATTACCTAGTATTTAAAATATACCTCTTCAATAAGGAATGTACTTGAACAGACATCTGGCTTTTGAGTAGCCGCGGACTCATGATTTTTAACACGTGTCCGCCTCTCTCTCTTACAAATCAGATTCCAAAGTGATTTCATGGAATAAAGACGGTTAAAATAAAATGTCTTGATGTTCACTCGCTAAACACGAGATATATAGATATACATACACAGTCCGTTAATAAATTATTAAGACCACTTAAATTTTTGAAAATTATGAAATAAAGGCTCTAATTATAATTTACCACATCAATATGATACTATAACCTAATTATAATGATTAGATTTAAATAATTTCGAATAATGCATCAAATGGTTAAGTTAACAAAAATATTAGAAACAAATGAAAAAACAATGTTAAGAAATTATGAGACCATTTGTATAAAAAAAAGTTAAAACCAATATAATATGGGTCTGCATTTTTCATGATAATCTCAAACATTCTATTTTCATTGAAATGAGCAAATGCTTGAGTTTAATTAGAAATATTATGCCATTCTTTTACAATTATTACTCCAGCTCAATGGAAACTGGTTTTTTTATCAGCATAAACTTTGTAATATAATATACATCTAAGACTTTCCAAGGAGAACAAGCCTCAACTTTGATTTGGCCATAGCAAAACATTAAATCTTCTTTTTGAAATTATTTATAAGTGGATTTAAATGTATGTGACGAGAAATATTGTTCTACTAAAATGTATCCAGTCAGCACCGATGAAAAAACAACATAATATCAAATCTTTATAGTATAGCCTGGGAAGTATTCATACGTCCCGAAAATCACAGTAAATTGCTCATCTTGAGTACAGGCTCTCCAAACCTACATTGATCCTCTTCCCATTTAGTGATTGAAGCTTTCTTAGAGGCTGTCATTCCCTTATTTGTAGCCATCAGGAACGTCAAAGCAAAAAATTTCTTTTTCTCTTAAAAATATAATTTATTTCCTATACGCATGTCATTTATATCCTATTTAAGCCTTTTCCATTGGCTATGTTTCAATAGTTTAAGTATTTTCTCCATTTTCATAAATTTTGTATTAGTATTTGATTTAAGACTTCCAAATTGAGATGAGTAAAGTGTTTTTACTGAAACTTTTCGAAACTTCACAAGTCAAAAACAGAATCACACAGACGTGTCAAAAAGCAGGACGTCTTCGGGGCATCAAAAGTTCGAGTCAATCAAAGTCACCAAAGCGCCGAGACGCAATCTTTATGCTAAAAATTAAAAATCGGTTGGTCCAGCCCCTCTTACAACACTGGGAGGAAGATCGTTTTTAGTAGGTAGTCGAACAATATGTCTGTTGTACAGTCGAAATCCTTTTTTTTACAGGTTATCTTATTTTTGTTGAATAATCTTATAATTATAACATCGTGAAAAGAAATTTTAGAACTATTCATTAACCGAGCTATATCGCTTTTAAAAGCATCTAATTACACTTATACGGGGTAGGATTCAGAAGTACCCGGACTGAGCCTATAATGTCGAAAATTTATGAAGTAGAGAGACTACGATAACATTTCTGTGTTATTGCATTCTTCCCAATTTCTAAAAAAGGTTTGTTCCAAATCACTTGTTAGGTGGCTCACCACGGCATCGTGTTTTGTAGGCGAATGCAATTAAACGTCGGCGATTGAAAGAAATTACGTTTTTTGAGCAGATAATGAATATTAAATTTTGTGTTCGTTTCGGAACAGGTGCTTCAAAGACATTCGAAATTTTGAAGCAGGTGTAAGGCTGTGATACATTACCTCGAACGCAAGCTTTTGAGTGGCATCGACGTTTCAAAGAAAGCAGGGACAGTGTCGAAGACGATATACGCTCTGGACGTCCGGAGACTTTCCGCACCGCTGAAAATATAGAAAAGGTTTCTGCGTCAGTACGTAAGAACAGGCTTCAAACAATAGCAGAATCAGTTTGGATGTCCTTGGCTACATGTCAATGGATACTGACTAAGGACTGTGGAGTAACGTAGAATATTTGGGCTCCCGTACAAAGTCAGGTTTTGTGCCTTAAGCCGGATCTTTCAAAGGATTGCAAAACCGTAACATCACATAGGCTTTGGGCCCTCTGGTATACTGCCCCCCAACGCAATACGAAGGTGTACGTTACGCCACTGACCAAGTACGATATGTGTCAACATATCGTTCCTCGCATGTTAAACGAAGACCAATCTGCAGATGAAGTTAAAAGTGCATCACACAGGTTTATAATTAAAAGATATGGCTAAAAATGGATTCCAGAAATATTTCGATGACCTTTACAAGCCATGGCAAAAGTGTGTTGCCACTCAAGGGTCATACTTCGAAGAAAGATGTGTTTCAGCAATTAATTGGTAATATTTTTTATGTTATAGACTTAATCTGGGAACTTTTGATTCCTCTCTCTCTCTCTCTCTAATACGTAAAATACCATTTTTCTCATTTAGATGGTTTACAGCCAGCACTATTTTCAAATATAACTTGTATAGCACAATCAAAACCTACATTTTTGTTTCTCAAATCAAGTAAGTCTCCTGAATTGTTAACGCATGCGTTTTATAAGAATTCTAATGAGAGATGCCCATTATGCTAACTTTCTCAGGTGGTTTTATAATTTCTCAACAAGCAATTTAGTAATCTTTAGAAAAATAAATAGATTTAAATATATTTTAAGTTATTTTTAAAGTTGTAATTTCACAGGAACTTTTTCGCGAACGATTTTAAATAAACATGTTAAAGAACAGCGTATTAAGTCCTCATCTTCAGAAATGCATTAATTCGTTAGTGGTCTAACAATTTCTTAAAGCACTGCATACTATATCTATAACCAAAAAGTTATGCCCTCACTGCATTCTCCATTGTTAACAAAATGGGGAACCAAGCCGTTGAAATAGCATTTAGCAGGAAAACTCAGAATTAAAATTAGTCTTTCAATACAACGAATTAGAAGTATTACCCTCAAATATCAGGATTGTCAAAACAATATTTGATACTGCTGTAAATGGGACAATCGTGGAATATAATGACAGAATGAAAGGTCTCCTAAATACTATTAATTATTTGGGTTGTAAATTGGAGCCTCTTAGTCATTCTTTTTAGGTTGACAACGGAAGAGTAAAGGAAGCAGAAGCGAAGTCTTATAAGGCTTTGAGAATGAGGGGGAAAAAGCTATGTGAGAATGTGTAGAAACAGAAAGTTCAATTTATGAGGCAAGAGCATTTTAAATGTAAAAAAATATATTTTATTTTATATGATCATAAATAAATATATTTACATTTTATTTGCTCACCTTCTAATTTATTCTGCAACGAAGACTTCTATTAGATTAAAATAGAAGTCTTGGTTGCAGAATTCTAAAATATTATATGGGTATTGTATTATGTGAATCTTTGTTTTGTCAATGGGATCAGCAAGTTTTGTTATAGTGAGTTGAATAAAAAATGTTTTTTTTAATGAATGTTTTGAAAATTTGAGATAAATTTAAAATTAGAGCTTTACAGAAAATAAAGATATTATTCACCTTTAAATTAGTAAAAGAACACAGATTATATTGTACATTTTTCAAATGTTATCTTGCAGGTAGTAGAAGTAAGCCTATTTACTTATTTCTTATTTATTCTTAAGATACGTATTTCATTTTTAAAAGTCACAAAAAACCACTGAATCATTTTTTATTAATTCGTTATGAATACTGAGCAATGAAAATTAAAATCAGGAGGAAAATGCCTTTATTTCATTGTATTTCTTCTACGACTATAAAATGAAAAAAATCTCAATATTAATTGATTGCAATATCATTCATACATCTTTTGTCATAAGCTTGTGACGTATCTATATGCGTCCTTCCATTAACCCTCTTGGGAAATCTTTGGGCTATGAATAATAACAACCATTTCTGAAGAAGAAACAAACCGTGATATGCAGACTAGGTCTATTATATATAGTATAGGTTTGCTTGCTTGATGGATAAATAGATGGGTAGAGGAGAAATGATGTTTAATTGAAGCTGCCAGGAGATTGAAATATTAAGTAGAAGACAGGAAGAATATCTACAGATCAGGTATTAGTCATATGGATAGCACGTTTCGAGCTTTAAATTGTTAAAGAAATTTAAATGACAATTAGTCACATAGCTACAGTGTAAATCATATATTAAAGTAGAAGATTGATTTATAAAAGGTGGATCAATTGGTTAGAAATATTCTCCAAACTTGCGACTCTCGTAGCAAAACTCTTGTTCTTTTCCGAGAAACATCTCAACCTATTGAATTTAGCCTTTGATAATCAATGAGTTGAATAAATAATTAAAAAATACCATGTCGAGTCGTCCTTTACTTCCTCCCACACCTTTAGCCGGGTCTGAGAGTAGACAAGCTTATATTATACATTTTATGTATACTTCACAAAGTTAATTATTTTGAACTGCGAAACAGGATAAAAATATGCACTCTTGTTTATTGCACGATTCTGAAGATTTTAAAAAAGCTTAAATAAATGAAAATCTTTTTAAAAACTCTTCGTTGAAAAATGTTTTAACTATAACATTGCGGTGATTTCAAAGGCTATTTTGGAACTAAAATTAAACTGCAATCAAATTTTCACATTTCATTATCCATTTGTCGAGTATTATAACCTCCCCTAACATTATCCTCATCTCGTCTAGTATTACTCATACTTAAATGTGTAAGCGAGTTAACGAATTCACAAGATACATTTACAAATAACAATATTTATTAATTTTTCTTAATCAAGGAAGGTCATATACACTATTCAAATATAAGAACAATAAAATACAGTGGAGAATGAGAAGGGGTCACTAATTGCGGAACTACGAAATCTAAACTGAATCCACGAAGGATAAGCGCGTACAATTACAACTACACACGTATACGTAATTACAATTCTTGAATCACTAACCTGATTTCTTAAACTACGGCAGGTACGTCTTGTAGGTTATTTGGATCTTGATTGGATCACGGCTAGAATTCCCTCTTTAATGGGCGACTTCTATCTTCAGCTTTTCTCGTAGCTTTTCTATAGACTAATTTTATCAACAACTATGAGTTGGATTTCCGACGCTTCGATTCACTTTACTTTACGATATCTACTTCTTCACTTGACAACTATTACTCATTTCATTTCATCCTCTCCCACTAACTCGCTAAACCCGAACTTATATAAAATATCTCATTTGCATAAATCACGCTTTGGCTCCCGGTGGAGATTGGTTGAAATAAATAAAATTTAAAAGAAATATGTAGAGGATTAGTAAAGAACCGTACAGATCTGTCACACATTTATTTGTTCCTTTTTATTTTAAAGGATTCCATATTCATTACAATAATTTTATCAATCCACGTTTTAAATTCTTCCTACCTATCCAGTTGAATTAGGAGTAAATTAAAGGAGATTAGACCAGCAATGGATGCCAGTAAAAAACTCCTGGTAAAACTGAATACTCCCCAAGCACTTAAAACAATATCTTCTTTGGATTTAATTAACTTATAGAGCAGTTTTCCATTATCTCTAGATTTGTTTGATAAAATTAGCACAAAAGCAGCTTCTTTGACAATGTTTCTTAATATTTGGTCTTTTCTACCAACTTCTGCAGCAAAATATATAAGGATAAAAAAAGACACGAGATTAAATGTTGTATATATAAGTCTTTCAAAAGTGTAAGCACGGTTCCCATAAGAATAAAATCTAATTGCGATGGATATCCCAGAGAACAAATCTGTGAAATTTGCGGTTCAAATCCACAATACCTCTGAAGACATTGAAGATTCCAGAAGATTAGCAAAATCATGTATGAAAGAATATTCGTTTATAAATCTTGATGAAATATTTGTTACGTCTGGGGAGCTTATCCACAATTTTAGATGATGTCTACTTTCATCAATAATTCTACACAAGAATATGCACAAAGTAATGTAGAACAGTCCGGGGAGAAGAGGCATTTGCTGTGTGAGATACAAAGACACAAAAAAATTAAATATCAAAAAATAGTACTTTAACTGGAAAGTATAGGAAGTATAATTTCTTCCAAAAAGTAGTTCGTCAAACAAAGAATTTGTAAGCTTGGAATTATTGCATAATACAGCCAAAGATAATCCATATCCAACTAGAATGGACAGTGCAATTGAAATCAGAGTAATATGAATAACACGCAAATAATACTTCCTTGATGATTTGAACCTTTTACCCATATCGAAGAAATTTTTCAATAAAACTTGTATTTGACATTTCTTTAGCCTCATACAATAATAACCTCCCAGAATAAACATTCTCCACAGAATTCGGGAAAAGTGTACTTTTTTACATTGAAAAGTATCATAACTAAATAAGAAATCAATATTTAAGCCTAATCTATAGAATACACCTACATGAAACCAAAACATAAACGACACGTTCACAAATTGGTAGAGTATTTTTTCTTTAACTCTTCGCCCTATGGGCCATTCCTAAGAAAAACATTACTCTTAAAAGGGCATTTGATTTTTGCATCGGTTTGTTAGTAATTGTCTTCATGTTTTTTAAAAATAATTTTGAACCTAATTTACAAAAATCATAGAAATTTAAAATTTTAAATAAAATTCTTCTTTTTGTACACTTTTTATAAGAATATGTACTAAAATTAGAAATACTTCTTACCCATTGTATTAACACTTGCTCTTTGCCGCGTAATTTCAAAATGGCGTTATATTCCTATTTTCGAGACATGGATGTATCGCAGCAAAATTAAAGCAAAAAATCTTCTTCTATTATATTTTTAAAATGTGTTTAAATCTCTTTAATACAATTTAAAAATTTATAACGAGACGCATCTACATTACGTATGTTTTTAGACATCTCTTTTTAACCAATAATGCATTACGCTAAATATCAATTTAAGTAATAATTTTTGACAAAAAATATGGAGATCGATGATGGCCACACTACATTATGTTCGTATCAACCTAACAATGTTCTTTTTGCTTAAAAAAGGAAAAGAGTGCTTGGGTAACCTGAAATCTACATTTTTTATTAGACAAAGGGAAATGGTTATTATCACGAATTCAACCATCTCATTTGTAGTTCATCTAATCAAGTTAATGCGCCCCAATTATTGATTAAATTTTATGAATTCTAACAATCAATGAAATATTTATCTTTCTTCTGAGGGAAGCGTGTTTTCTAAAATAGATCTACATATTTGTTTTGTATAAAATGAATAAAATTTATTAAATATTTATTAAGTTCTTTCGATATATTTATTGAATTATAAATATTTATATAAAACATTTATCATTTTTTGAGAAAAACATGTTTTCTAAAATACTCTTACGCATTTGTTTTGCATAAAATGAAAATAAAATTTATTAAATATAAAAAAAATAAATTACAATAGAAGTAGTTTTGAGATAAAATATAGCATTTCAGGGCGACCTGAAATTTGTTCTTAAAAATTTAGATGGAGAAGGAAATAAAATGAGGTTATATGAATATGTTATGATTTAACTGGATTTAAAAGTATCAAAAAATTCTCCCTCTATTACTTTTTTTAAAAATTTGTGCAGAGTCGTCGCTAAAAAGGGACATCATTAACCCCTTATTTTTGAAATAAAACGGAATTTGATGCACACATTCCTTTTCTCCGGGTTTGCGGATTTTAGATACCATTGAAAAAAGGGGTGGGGAAAACCTTGAGAAGTCGAAATAAAACAGAGTTGATGCATGATTCCCGGCAGTGACAGTTTCTCCGGAGACAGTTATTGACATCTCGGAGACGTAAATCTACAATGCCCATGAAATGAATGACGTCTCCCAAATGTCAGGATATATCACGGGACTTAAAAATTTTACAATTCTCATCGCAAATGGATAAAATGGTGCCACTGTTAAGGGTTCAAAAGGAGTGAAATCGTAGTTTTAATGGATTCATTTACTTAAACTTCTAAAAAAAAAGATTTTTTTCTATTACTCAGTCTGATTTGTTTTACAATTAGATAGAGAATGTCTTGTTTGCAGTGATTTGACTTCAAGCAGCTTTTATTTTTTGCAATTGCTATTGACCTCAAAAATTTGCACCAGGTCAATTTGACGAGTACGAGATGTGAATTGATATATTATACAAGGTGAGCACAAAAGATGGACTCGATTTTAAAAAATCATATTATCGAAACTATTACACATATTACAATAAGTGATACATATATGTAAAGAGAAATATATTAAATTTTATTTGAGCATTACATGTTCGATATCTTACTCTTTTGTTACACAGCATATGTCCAATATGTAATCCATACATTTTGTAGCATCACTATCAACGGTTAGTAATGGTGCACAAATGCTTACTTGTACTCTGCTATTTGTTGTATCAACTGCCAATGTTAAGGCTTGAAATTTAATTTTGTAAAATATTCCATACCTTTTTCTGGAGCATTTCAAGTTTACAGGAGGCAATTATCCGTAGGAAAAAAAACTCCTTGTCATTGTTGCCATATCTGAATTTTTTACAATAACGACTTTGAATGTACTGCAATCTGTTGATTACTGATAGAACAAAAACTTGGCATAATTCTCTTTACCTTCATGTATCAGTTTTTGTAATATGTACAGTAGTTTCATAATATAATTTTTTTAAATCGGGTCTATCTTTTGTGCTCACCCTGTATTTCGCTTTCGTCTGTTTCCCACATCAATTACATACTATATCTAAATGAGGCACAATTCGATCTTCCCACTATAAATTTACTTAAACTAGTGAAGTTAATAAATTATTTTACTATTGAAGTTGTGATTTGTTATGACTGCCACATCCCTTACCACGTGAAACTAGATCAAAGATTTTTCAGGAATGGGATCTTCGAGGTTAACACAAATTTCAGGATTACTGATACAATATTAAACATTTTTAAATTCGAACGTTGCATTCAGTTATATATCCTTTAAAAAAGCTTCGTTGATTTATTGGGTTGTTCGGAAAGAAATTTCGTTTTTTTCCCTGTGAAAATGAAAGACAAATTGTTTACTGTCAGTTCTGATCCAATACCATTTGCCATCTTTCTAGCAGTAGTATGATTCCAAGCTCATAAAATTTTTGTTCTTTGCTGGTGAAAGAACTAATTCAGGTGATTTTTGACCTTCTCATTTGAAGTAAAGGTTTTACCGTCTAAAAGATTTTGTAGAGACCGGAAAAAATAATTTTCATAAGGTGTCAGATCTGGAGAATATGGTTGGTGTGGGAATTTTTCCCCATTCAAATGAGAAAAGCTTTTGATGAGTTACCAAACTTGTATGCGATCTCGCATTATCTTGGTGGAACACTACACTTTTTCTTTCTGTTGATCAATTCAGGCATTGAGTGTATAATATTGGAAAATTAAGTTTATTGCATTGCATATATATACAACTGTTGAGTGATTGTGTTTCTAAAGGAAACGCAATCGCAGGAACAAAAAGTGTAGAGAGAAATTCAAAGACAGATTTCTTTCTGTATAAGAAATAGTCTCACCCACCTTGGTTTCTTTATTTCAGTTTTCAAGTAGAACAGTTTGTGATGGATATCCCATTGTCGCTTCATAGAAACCTTGTTCTAAATTTAATTTTTATATGACAGGCATGGAGTGTGTACTATCTGTAAGACATAATATCTTGACAGTCTTATTTTCTAATATTCTGTAAAGTATAAATATTTTATTCAAAAGTTGGAAGTCTCAATTAAAAGAAAAGTTTCGTAAAAGTAGCAGTAAGGCCCGTTAAAGTGTGCTACCTCGCGGTTAAAAAAACCGCCAAAGAAGAAACAGTTTCTGTTTAACAGTTCTGAGAAAGCATGTTAGAAGTCATTTTAAGAGCACTACAACTAAAAAAAAAAAGTGGTGAATTATCAGAAGCTAAAAGAAGCAGAATCTCAAGGGGTAGTGTACCAAGACTTTATAATTATGCATGTGAGAATGCACATCTTAAAAAAACTGTTGAAGTGCCCGAGACTGTAGATTTGATTTGATCACTTAACGTAGTCTTACATCGTTTTAGCAACACAAAGGCTCTCTCTATGTTAGTTTTTGTAAAAAAAAAAAAGTTGTATCGTGTTCTGAAGAGCGTCCATTCATTTTCAGAATTTTGTGCTAGTATACCAGAGGTGAAAGAAAATAGATTTCCATTGTGAATTCTTACTCTAGATTGTCAGTGGGTGACCTGACAGATTCAACCAGTGGGAGAAGCTAAGGATCAAAGGAATTCATTGAGTTGAAATATTACGTATAGTACCTTATAGGTGTATTATATGGTCGCTTATACTAAAACGCCAAATCTTGATTTATATTTAAAGGTAATTTCAAATACATTACTTGTGTGTGTGTGATATTCCCCTTAGTTAAATTTAGTTTTACCTTCAGTTTCCTTCAAGAGGCTCGCTATTGTTATTCCTCGAGAATTGAAAACATATTTGATAAATAAAAAATGAACCAAGTTCATTGTATAATTTCTTTGTGAGTTTCTAGCTCGAACTATGAATGCTTTCTTAGAAAATAATCAGGATGCTTCTTAAATACTCCACAAATTTTAATATTTCGATGCAATAGAGTGTTTGATGTACTAGTCAAAGAAAATATCTTTTCAATTTCACATTTAGCAGAACGTTTATAATTAACAATAATTAACTACAATATTATCTTAAGGTATTTCTTATAATTTGATCATTTTATAATGTTATCCTTCATAAAATGATAGCCAAAATATTGGTATGTAAAGAGACAAGTATTATTTAGATTTAAGATTTACCTTTTTAAAATAATAAAATAAATCTCTCTAGTCTTAATTTTTTTCGCTTAAGTTATAATCCAGATTTATTTTATGGAGATGGATGTTTTTATCATGTAAGAAAACTGAAAAAAGTCAAGAACATTTTTCCTCTTTATGTTTTTTATTTGCTTTGTCAAGGAAAAAAAACTATAAAGTAGAGACAATGGGATTTCAATAGAGAGACTTTTGAAAGAATTTACTTTGACACACACATCAAATATATACTAAACCTTTTTATAATTTTTGATATTTCCGAAACACAAGGTGACATTTTTGTGCAACTTTAAAAATTGAATTAACAGTTACCTTCCTCATAATAGAACTTTTTTTTTTGGGAAATAATCTATTTTTGTGTTAAGAATATTTTGCTTATTTAATTTTTAAATACAATGTGGTGTAAAAATATGGAGAATTATTTAGGTTGATTATCTCCAAAGAATGTATTAAACAGACTTCAATAAAATTGGACAAATGCATGTATTGACTTAATACATAGATAAATCATACAACGATTATACATAGGTATTATCGTGTGTATGATTCACCAGGATTGAAAAAATCTAATCGAAAATTATAAGATGGGACAAATAAAAGGATTAATAAGGTGTATAGTCATCTTTTATAGTTATATAGCTTTCAAAACGTCAAACCACGCTAGAAATGAAACAGTTTATTGGTCCCAGTGACAGTCAAATCTATTTTTCCTGCAACGCTGTTTTTAGGTTCTGGATGATTCTAGGAAGGGGAGGAAATGTTTCAAATACCCTCCCAAGAGAATGTCCTAAATGTGTTCTATTATAGATTATCTTTATTTTTCTTTTAAATCCTTTTTTTAATTAAAAAATATGAAGATAATTAGTTTTTTGTTCCGCTTTTTCATTTCCAACATTTACATATTCATTATCTGATTAAAAATTGATTTTGTTATATACGAAAGCATTATTTTCTAGTAAAAAGGTAGCCTTTTTTTTATCGTCAGCATTGAAAGAAAAATCGTTGTATTTATTAAATAATAGGAGAGTTTCATTTTTTATAAGAAAAGATTCCTGCGATACGATTATCGGAATATGAAAATATTGATTTAGAGAGGTTTTTCACATTTATTTGTGAGTTTTAAATCAATAACGAAACTACGGGGAAAAGGAGTATAGAAAGAGTCTCGACAAATTAAATTTTTCAATCCAATTAAAATTGAGAACAATAGGAATATTGGTTTATTGGTTTTGTTTGGGCTCAATATTTTCTACGATATTTCTTTTATGGTGCTTTGTGAAAAATTAAATAATCAAGATAGATTTTTCAAAAAGAAAGGATTACAGTAAGCAAAAATATTAGTTTATAGACAAAATATTATAATTCACACACATACACCTTATTTGCAATACTACGAATTTGCTTGTTGATATGGGTATTTGAGTAAAAAAAAAAAGAAAGAAAGAAAAACAAATTACTGAGCTATTAAATTAATTAATTTTTTTTTACATACGTAAAGTGTTTGAATTTCGCATACTTTTTTTTTAACAAAAAATGTCATATGGGTCCAATTAAAGTTAGCTGAATCACAAGAGTTATTTTGCTATTTTTCAGTTTTTTTTTTTTTTTACTCTTACGAAGTTCAGTGTAATATGCAGGGTGATTATGTTTTTTTTTTATAATACTGCATTCAACCGAAGCGGTGCCTGAATAGATTTTAAAGGATTCATCACTTTGATGTTGAATATTTTTAAATATATTTTTTGTAAAAGTAGGGCTACACCCTTTACTTGAACAATGATCAAAGGATGAGGGTGGCATTTGAGATGATAATACTACGCTACATGAGGCCGCATTAAGAACGAGTTATGCGCACAAGACAAAATCGCGAATGCACATACTTTCATGCGAATGTGGCTTTTTCAACCCACGTGGAGTGAATAAATGCCTTTCAAATGGATTCTCAAATAGTAAGAGTAGATGCCATTAACGACTGTTATTTATCGTTGACTGAGTACTCTTTGAGAAAGGTAGTTTTTTTTATTAATAATACTGAGCAATTATTTTGACACACACACACACACACACACACACACACACACACACACACACACACACACACACACACACACACACACACACACACACACACACACACACACACACACACACACACACACACACACACACACACACACACACACACACACACACACGCACGCATGCGCGCGCACGAGTCCTACTGCCAACTGAAGACCCACCGTGTAGAGGCAACGATGCCCGTTTCCTCCCTTTGGCTTGATGTCGAAGATTGGAGAAGGGGATGCCAACTCAGGTCTCGTTCTTACTTGACCGTGGTTCAGAATCACGAGGTCCGTCATTAATAACGTTTTCCTTCGGATTAAGCGTAAATTATAATCATATCAAATCTGATCTGGATGATAAAACAGTAAGTTGAGTCAAATAATTTTGAATATAATGTTATCATTTAAAAAAATCAGTAAAATAATCTCGAAAACACTATTAACACATGTTCTTCTACTGAGTGTGTCATTGTATATTAGATATTAAATAATTACATGATTCAGTCAACGTCCTTAAGGCATCCATCTACCAACCATTTTGTATTCATGAGTTGTATTTGTACTGCTAATACATTAAATTTATTTTCACGAATCTAGATCAATCTATTTCTAAAAAGCTGTAAAGTACATCTAAAAAAAAAAAAAAAAAAAAAAAAAAAAAAAAAACCGCATACACACATTTTGAGGAATTTTCCTTTCCTCCCTTAAATTTACATAAAAATATCAAATTATTTAATGAATTGTTTGTGTGTGTTTTTACTCTCGTATCTTTGCAAACAGTTTTAATAAACACTCACTTATATAGCATTACTATTGAGAAAAAGCAGAGAGGTAAGCTAACACCAGTAGTAAGAGCGGATATACAAATTTATTTACAACACAACTTATATACAAACCATATATATACCGATGACACGACGAAATCATTTCAATTTCGATTAAAATTAAATTAAATGCTAATATAATCGTCAAGTGAAGTGCCAGGTCAAGATCAAAGTGGTTAGTGTCATTTGGATCACCTAAAAAGGATCGGTTTGTACCTAAAGTACGAGATAATTTAATTTTCATAACAATTACTATACTATAAAACCAGTTTTATACATATTTTCTGTAAACTGATTTTATATTATAGTATTGGCATATGAGTGAGTGTGTATTGACGGCGCACTATGATACAACACGAGGTGTATTGTAATCCTGAATCACATTCAAGTGGCTAGAATGACTCTTTAGCTGCTCCTCTCCAAACTTCTACATCGCGCCTACGAGATGACTTTCAGATTTTGACAGATTTAACGGAAATCATCTTCTCTACATGGTAGGTCTTCAGAGGCACAAGGCTGCCATCGCCTTCGAGAATGCATATATATCAACACTTTCTTGAAGTTTCCATCTTCAAAATTTAATCATATTTTGCTTGTAGTATCTCTATTTTTGCGCAAGTTGATATTATTTGACAGAATTTATTTTATACATGTAACTTCAACATTACTAAACATTTACTGTTCTGTTAAAAATTGTGTTTTTTTTTTCAAATGTCATAATTTGTAAGACGTTTCATATTCCATTCGTAATTCGAAAAAAAACCCTGTTTTATTCCATCAATCACTTACACGAAGTGATTAATCTTTTCTCTGAGGAACTTATGAATAAATTTTAAATTAATTTATTTAAGTTTCAGAGTGAGACGATTATCTGAGAGTTATTTACGTAACCACAGTGTATTATCACCTACAATGAGAGTTGTTCATGTTTCTACTCACTCTAAAATGAAACCGAAAAAAAAAAGCGTTTGTTGTATGTCATTATTTTAATATTGTTGACTTACTTTTGTAGTTAATTGCAAATGTTACTTTAATATTCTAATATATCTACTACATGGAAAAGTTTATTCAGTTAATTAAACATCAATCATATAAAGCTTTTTAGTGAAGTTTGTATTCATTTTCGAATTTTAAATAAATAAGAGCTACAGATTTCAAACATGAATACAACTTACATACAATTAGAGATTTCAGAAAGAAAAAAGTTTAAGACAAAATAAAGAAAATATATACATCAATTAAAACTAACACTGAGGGAATTATATATGTTTATCTAAATGGGAAACAATACAAATGCATAACTTAAGAAATTAAACAAAAGAAATATCTATGAACATAAAATAATTTTTAGAATAATAAATTTAATTTCGAATGAACAATTTTCAGTAAAGTCAAATAACAATTATTTGCTATTATACAAGTTTTCCCATTTGTGTTACTCAGTGTTTTGTTTATAAAGTGAATTGGATCTTTCTTGAATTGAAGGTATTGATTTTTCCAGTTATTTTTTTCCCTTCTCTGTCTCTGTGTTTCGTAGCTAAATTTTCACTTCCTTATTAATACTATCTATATACATTAAAAAATCCGATTACACACAAACAACAGTATATTGCAATTTTTATTGTAATCTCGAATTGAAACATCTCTCCTTATTTTTTAATTATTATTTATCTTTCTTGGAAATTCCTAAACAAAATAAACCGATATATACGCAAGGAAAGATTACACATGGTAAGGAAATATATATTTTTTTAAACATTTTTCTGAATAATTAAGTGACAATATTTTTATGTTGGTATACAAATTATACTTGAATTATTTGTTCCATTTCAAATAAATATCGTTGAAGAGTTCCTGGTGTGTGACTCTCAACGTTAAAATAACTTAAAAAAATTATAACTTGATCTTTTTTTTTGATGACACGCGCGATAAACATATTATATTTATTTTAAAAATGGTTCAATTTCTATTCAAAGACAATTTATTCAAATAAAAATCAGATTTTATCATGTAGCAAAGTAATAAAAACAGCGGAAAACAAACGTGAATAAACATAAAATCTTAACGAATCGAGAATGACTATTTTAGTTTAAAATTATGTAAATAGTTCTAATTTGACTTCCAGAAATTTTTTTTCCCTCTTTCATCTGTTCTTTAATGAAACATTTTAAAGAAAGAGTACACTGATTTATCTGGTTTCGAAGCATTATTTTTTATGACTCACTAGAATATAATATAATTACTTTGTACTAATAAATTATTCTAATTTGATTTTAATAGTAAGTTATATTAATTATAGCATATTTTTAAAGAGATAGGAGGAAAGAAATAGAACATCATTCTTGTTTCATTGTGTGTTTTTCATTCTTTGAATTTGAATTGATTTCTCTTTAGAAAAATATATAAACTATCCCAATAAAATGTCGTCGAAAAGGTAGGTGTAAAAACAAATAGTTTCTTTTCTTTGAAAGTGGCTTTAGAAACAAAATTAACAAAACATTAAACAAAAAATTTGAACTGAATGTTTAGTGAACAGGGTGCTTCATAAATTTGTCATAAATGCTTTCGTTAGATGGATGATACTCTATTTCTGAAATTAGCAGGCTTTAAAATTAAGAGTAGGAAAATTTGAAACTTAATTAAATCAAAAGACTGCATGAAATCAAATTATAATTTTAATCTAAGAAAAACCGTAAAAACAAAAGATTTCGGACAGAAATACCATCATTTTAAAGAAATTTATTTGAATATTGCATTAAATACTACATAGCAGACACTACAGGCTGAAACATACTCAAAATAATGACAGATATATCAAGAAAATAATATATTCAAATAGAGCAGCATTTCAGACATTAAGTTTCACAAAAACAAGAATTGAACTTCAACCTGTTTATCTTCACATTCCGAGACTCGAATAACATATCTAACGAATATAAAGAGAAAAAGCTTCTGACAGATACTTGATTGTAAGGCCGATACAGACAGAAAAAAAAAAAACTGTTTCCAGATAGAATGTCCCCCCTATTCAAGTACACAAACCAAATAAATGTAAAAAAAATCCCGTGACCATTTAATATATTTATATACATTACAGCAAGGAAATTGAAATACATTGAATTAACAACAGTTTATAATCAAACATTATGTAAAATTTATTGAAGTGAAAACTTCTTTAGCGGCGTTGGGCACTTTTTGGTAGGGGAAAATCTTATGGGTTCGCGTCACCGACATGCTCTGACTGGCGCATGCGGAGTGTGCTGTTCGCCTTAGGTACTTTTTGGATGGGTGAAATCTCGCGCGTTCGCGTCACCGACATGCTTATAGCAGTATATCTGTAGGTATACAGCTGACGTATAGTACTGTGTATATATTAGAAGTGAAATTGAATGGATTTAGTGAAAAGTTCAATGTGTATATACTGTGCATTGTTGAAATAGTGTTTTTGTTTGATTATTATTTGAATCGTTTAATTGAAGAATCATTGTGGCGTAGCTATTTATCACAATACCCAAGATACGTCACACTTCATTACTTCACATATAGATGTACATACTAAATTCACTAGAAGCATTGGTGTTAATGCTTCTGATACAGGCGAAAATGTGCGTTGCTCGTTGCGATTCCTAGAATGGGCAAAACATATTAATTGATGCTGTTTATATTTCGCCTGGAAAATCTGAGACAGATGCAACAATTTTTATTCGAAAATTTGATGATTTATACAAAAGAAGGTTCTGAAATACTCGAAAAAAGATTTGGTGAAAAAATATATATATGATAATGTACCGATGATTTTAAGTGGAGACTTCAATATTAACTTTAAAGATGATAAAAATCTACCACTAATTGAATTTCTAAATGAAACATTTAATTTAAATATGTCCAATGATCGAAAACTCAGTACTACAAAATATAAAACGACAGTCGATGCGGTTTTTAAGCTATAGATAAATTTGAATCAAACATTTTCCTTTCTTACTTTAGTTACCATAAGCCTATTGTATCTTTTTTAGAACAAAATGATATTATTGAAAGTACAAAAAGTCTTAAGTATTGTTGAAATTAATGATGACAATGATTAAAACAAATAAAATAATGTTAAAAATCAAGTACACTGAAATTTATGTAAATACAAATACTATCCATTAATAATATGATTGTATATTAATTGTTATTTGAATTGAATTGTATTTATATTTTGTCATGATCTTATACAGTCCGTAATATATTTGAATAATAAAAAACCATATAAACATGCATATAATTATTGCTTGGAGTGTAAATAGATGTGAAAATCAGATTGATGTTGATAATTTTAATTCGAACATTATGAAATTTCAAATTTTAATATTAAAAGTTCTAAGTTTTCACTTCTATTGGAAGTCTCTATAACTGCCATTTTTTTTGTTTATGTTTTCCATATATATCAAACATAGTTCAAGTAGGTTTGCCACATTGCTTAAAATGAAATAAGTCATTATTACATTACTGCTGGAGATTCGAGTTGCAAAATGAGTAGATTATAAGTTAGTATGATGCCAATACAAGTAAAAAGAAAACTCTTGGTAAAACGAACGACTTTACATGCGGTGAAAACCAAAATGCGCCTTGATTTAATGAATCGATTGAGTAATTTACTATATTGCTTATTTTCATTCGTTAGGCTCAAGCGATAAGCGATGTATTTAATTTTATCTCTCATTTCTTCATCTTCTTCATTCACTGTAGAGGCAATGAATATTATGGCAAAAAATGAAACACTGTGAAAAAAAAACGATATATATTTGTCTACATGTGATACTTTATCAGAATATTCAAAATATCCCAGAAGCTTCGAAAATGCTGAAAACACTGCTGCAAATTGTGAACATAAAAGCCAAAATATCGGTACTGATAGTACCGATTCCGTCAAGGAAGCGAATGTGTGCAAAATGTCATATTTATGCAAGAAAATTTGGACTACTTTTTGCTTATCAGGTACATAAATTAAGGTTTTTAGCAATTCCGTACATTGTTTTATTGACTGACTCAAAATCAAGCATAATTGAATGTAGAATAAAGATATAAGAACAGGAGTTACAAACTTAAATATTCTTGAGAAAACGACATAAATTAAAATACATGTAAATTTGATCGAAAAACTGTTAGTTATATTAGATTGGGTAGTTAAAACACGAAACCAACCTTCTGTCTCTTCGATATGTATGCTAAATAAATTGATTGCTATTCCTAAATATACTATACAAAAAATTAAGAAAGCCATTGTAAGAAAATTGATTATAAATTTACATTTAGATAATGCAAATAAATTTCTTTTGTAGACATGATACATGACTTTTAATACTTTAGCGATGTTAGCTCGTCTAAAGTATATTGTGTACCAATTTATAGCATTGAAACATATAAAAATTAAGTTTGATAAGACAAATTTCAGACATCTTAAACTTTTGCATACGTACTCCACATCTCTTATAAATGACCTTATGCCGATTATAGTGATCAGTTGAGTAAGTATAATCACAAATGCATGGAAAATATTAAATATTTTTCTATTTGTATTTTTATATGTGATTGGAATTCCAAAAATATATAAACTAAGAAGAAGTACTTGTGAATTTGTAAATTCATTTATGAATGCATTTATCTTGATTTTATATAATTTCTTAATCCTTTGCATCATATTTGTTACTTAATGTCAGTTTGAAAGTAAAAATCACCTTTTAAATGCTCTGTTTGACGACAGTTTTCTCTTTGAGTAAGTTATTCTTTTGCGACGTATTTAAATTAACAATATCTCTGTATTTTTCATGAATTATTTTCACTTTGATACACATATATTCTATTACGTGACTAATAGCTCATTTTTTAAATATAAAATCTGCTGTTCCAATTAATCTGTTGTTTCAAGAAATACTACGAGATCCGTGTCCAGAAGCCCTGGTGTTGCTCCAGATTGCGACATAAATTAAAAATCAATCAAACCAATCTAATCACTTTTACGAGCTTAGTCTCTTAAATGTTGAATTAATGATTCTTCCGCACAAACAAGGCTTCACTTTTTAATACAAAATCCTTTTCTTTGACATGCGCGGTAAGTCGATTAAGCTATCGATTTCCGATTAATTTCTTCTGATTATTATGAGTAATAAAGATATAAAATAAAAATTTTCAGATAAATTTAAAGGTGTCTGCAATCAATTTTAAAAAAGGAGGAATGAAATTTGTACAATGCTTTTAGGTAAAGAGAACTACATCGATATATCAATGTAAACTAATATTTAAAAATGTATACCCTTTAAATGTATGTCCGTATGTTTGTCATGCGTCTATTCGAATTCTCTTAACTAACAATCATCTTGGGAAAAAATGGGTCTTTAAAATTTTATTTATTGAAAACCTTCCTTCGAAGAAAAAGGTGGGAGTATGTAAATTGAGACTTGTATATAAAGATTAAACTTTCGAGTTAGAGAGTGAGAGGTTATAGAGACTGCTACGGCTAGCAGTGATTGATTAAACGTGAAGTGAGGCGTGGATATTTCGTAGCTGATTATTGTAATATTAAAAATGACGATTTGTCAATTAAGAATCGAATTAGATTACATCGCTAAGAATTAGAAGGTATTTTCTAGACGTAAGTGATTTGTTTATTTAAAGTCGTTTCGTATCTCCTCTGCCCCACTATTGTTTTTCATATTTTGTATTTGGGTACATTTCTCAACTTTGGTTAATAGAAATTGTCTTGTTGTTCGTATCAAAGAATTTATTGAAGTTATATTGACTATGGCTAATCTTCCTTCCGACCTCTCCACATTAGGGAATGAGATATCTCATCTCTCACACATTGTATTTCCAAACTTTGAAATATGCAACACACAAATATGTACTTTTTCATTTTAATTTATAAAATAGAATACCCTTTCGTGAAAAATATACAATGGAAGGTATAAAAAATATTTTCTGAAAAATCGAATGATTTTTTAAAAATGAAAAATAAGTATTAAAACAGGTTTTTTTTAAAATAAACAATAATGCATATAATTCCACCCAAAATAAAAAGACATCGAGTAGAAACAAATTTATCATCATATCTTTTAAATATTGATATCATTCTGTTTTAGCTTCTCACTTACGTATTTCTTATTCTTTCTATTCCTGTTAAATGAATTTCTTATTGAGAAAATGGAATGTCAGCTATAAAAGTCTCCAAATTACGATGGATAAAAATATTTTGGAGCATATAAATTTATAGCATACCAAACTGTTATTTACATGCATAATCAAATAAGATACATTACAGTTATCTAGGTAATGTTCAAGGCAAAAATAATCCTTTTTATTTCTAGAATTTTTTGGAAAATTCTTAAAGAATATGAAATTTTATAACTAAAACTGGATCAAATAGTTCCGCATTTTATTTTTTAGAACAATGTAGAATATAATATTCATATTTATTCGATATCTTAAAACACGCTACATAAATTTTGATTAATCTATATATATAAAGGAGAAAAGCGACTCACTCACTGACTGACTGACTGACTAATCACGATATCTCTGGAACTATTCAACCTACAGACTTGAAATTTGGTAGACATGTTCCTTTCATTGAGTAGACATCAGTTAAAAACGGATTTTCCGAAATTCGAAACGCAAGCGGCGTAACGGGGGGTTAAGGAGCGTTATAAATAATTGTTTCCATGTTTAAACTACTCAATGTACAATTTTGAAATTGGGTAAGCAGATTCCTTTCATACAGTAGAGATCCACTAAAAAATAAGTTTGGTGAAAATCGACCCCCAAGTGGCGTTGCAGGGGATTGGGGGCGTTATAGATAATTATTTCCATTTTTAAACTATTTGGCGCACTGTCTTTAAATTTGATAAATAGATTCCTTTCGTAGAATAATGATCAGTTACAAAACCGGTTTTGTGAAAACAGACTTCTAAGGGGCGTTGCGGGGGATTAAGGGGCGTAATCGATAAATATATCCGTTTTTAAACTACTTCACCTACCTGCTTGAAAATTGGTAGGTAAGTTTCTTTCATGGAGTAAATATCCGCTACAAAATGGGTTTTGGGAAAATTGACCCCCAAGGGGTGTTGCGGGGGCGGGGGGTTTAAGGGGCGTTATAAATTCCGATTATTAAGTTATTAGACGTACAGTCTTGAAACTTAGTAAGCGGATTCCTCTCATAGGGTAGAGATACGCTACAAAATGGGTTTCGTAAAAATTGCACCCAAGTGGCGTTCCGAGACTTAAGGGGCGTTATAGATAATTATTTCCATTTTTAAACTATTAGACGCACAGTCTTTATATTTGATAAATAGATTTCTTTCATAGAGTAGAGATCAACTATAAGAAGGTTTTGTGAAAACAGACCTCTAAGTGGCGTTGCGGGGGATTAAGTGGCGTAATAGATAAATATTCCCGTTTTTAAACTACTCCTCCTACCTGCTTGAAAATTGTACGTAAGTTTATTTCATGGAGTAAATATCCGCTACAGAGTGAGTTTTGGAAAATTGACCCCAAGGTTTGTAGCGGGGGTGGGGGTTTAAGGGGCGTTATAAATTCCTATTTTTAAGTATTAGACGTACAGTCTTGAA
>BMAO01033364.1:0-23994 GCA_019973975.1 Trichonephila clavata
TATAAAGTAATACGTTTAGAAGTGATGATACGAATTAACATTATAGCAATACGTTTGAAATAAATGTTAATACGATTGACACTTAATATTATATTAACATGTTTTTAATAACACGCCTTCTTGTATGTCTGTCATAGTGGAATTTTGTAATTGATTTTAAACCATAACTTTCCGATAAGCTAGAGACTTGAAACTGCGAAAATAGCTCAAAATTGGATGACAATGCATGAACGTGTGAAAAAAGAAGGGGAAAAAATGAAAAGAGGAATTTTATACTTTTTAGTGCGTTATAAAAACAAGGTACATTAACAATTTTTTTAATTCGAACTTTTTCTTCTTAATACGTTTTTATTAGTTTAAACTGCATCTATTGAGACGGAGTCTTTGAAATACGGAATCTTTGAAGACGAGACTCATCCGAGGCCTCGTAAGCGGAGAGAATAATTATCCTTCAGATCCGTTAATTAATTTCCATTGAAGAGTAAGACTAATTTCAGCAGCCAAGTAATTCTTGCTCCAAATATCTTTCTCAAAGATAAATTCAACAATGAATAAATAATAGCTTAAAAATCTAAAAAAATGACGCTTTTATTTTAGATATAACTAAAAAAGGAAAAAAAAAATATAGTTTTAAAAAACTAAAAAAAGCAAGTGTAAATATCACTATTCAGCCTACGGTACTAATACAATTTTTTAAATGTTTTTTAATTTTTTAAAAGTTAAATATTTGAAAAGTGTTTTTAGAAAACATACTATATCAATTGTACTATCATTAAGCCTAAATCATAGTTTTTTGCAGAAATTACCAGCTGTCGAAAACATTCTTTGGCATGCATGCTTGTTGGTCGAACTGTGAGCTATGCGCAATATCCTTTTTACAAATATTTACCTCTAAATCCCTCACCTTCAAATAAAACGATTTCTCGTCGGATGATTTTGGATGTAGCTGGTTTTTGCAAATTAATATGGTTTGTTGAAATTTTTCTAGCTGTCCTTAATTTTAATTTTTGTTCAAGTGACAGTTCCTTTTCATTACTGATATTAGTGTCATCATCATCTTCGATAATTGCAAAGAATTCTAAATACCGGTAGTCGGTATCCCGGTATACCGGCATTGCAATCCCTAAACACATTTAATGACTTATAATTTTCTGTATTATACAGGGTGTCTCCGAACGAAGTGTACATACTTAGAGTGGAGATAGAGAACATCTTGAGGATTCATAAATACATAGGAAATCATTGTTGGAAAGCGACAGATGGCGCTATACACGGGTTCGAAAGTCTGCGCATGTCGGCATAGTTTACTCGGCCTCTGCATCTAAGCGCCATTTCATCGACTGGACTCTGACAAATATCTTGTATTTCTATTCTGGAACTTCTCACCGATCTTTTTACCCCGTACGTATTCTAAACTGCATGTTGTTTCCAATGGAAGATGAACTATTTTATTATGGAAGGTGTGCATGTTACCATTTGAACTAGACATTTCCACACAGGTGGATTGATAGAGGTGCTCCCATCACTTGGCCTCCCAGAACCCCTGATTTATATCTTTTGGTTTTTTCTCAGGGGTGCATGAAGAACCTTGCGTACCACGCGACCGTCAATTGCGAAATGGACCTGGTGGCACAAATATCCATCATTGCTGCTGCGATACCGGAAATGCCCGTTATAGAACATATCCGCCAATACAAGTTGTTTTGCGTGCATACATGCCGTTGTAGCTTTTAGGTTACAATTTTCTTTTATTGTATTTTTTGTTGTGGTTGTCGTAATAAAGAGTTTTATACCACATTCTGTGTTGTGGCTTTATTGTTTTTGTATATATTTTTTCCAGTATTGTTACCTTTCCACCCATGCTTTCCTATTCATTTATGGCTCCTAAGGATTTTCTCTACTTCCCCTCCAAGTTTGTGCCTGGCATTCAGTGACGCCCTTTGCTTAAATGTCGTTTTTTCCTTCTAATTGTCCTAGTGACCGTGGTAGCATAGTGATAATAGTCATGAAATCATGGCTGGTTTGTCTTGAGTTTTAACCCTAGTATCCCTGACGACTCACCATTCGGAGCAGTTTATAACCATTAAATCTGATGATATCCCAGGACTTCAAGCTGGATTAGTAGAGAAACTAGGAGAGTGAGGCGTCGGTTCAGGTTTCGTTTTCGACATTTATCCGAGATTCCAAATGACGAGATCTGTTATCGAATACTGTCGTGTGGTTTAACAGTGCAATTTTAATCAACACTCAGTCACTCTACATTTTCCGAAGTAAAAATAACACCATTTCAAAATACCTTTAATCTAAAAAGCAATACAAATTTCTAAGAAGGGAAATTGTGGGAAATCAAAGATATATATATATAGTGTCTTTTCGAGTCAACACAAAGGCAATTTAATTTGAACTGTCTTTATTCAATGAATGAAATAAATTTTGGATCTGTTTCAAAGAGAGAGACATGGACACCTAGTTTTAGAATCTGTAACCACATTCAGGTCAAATGTTTTTCAAGTACTCTTCTTATTGAAGGGATATACATTTGAAAGTAAAGCATGGCACACTAGGTAATAAAATTTAATGGTCGGAGTGACAAAGCCCTGTTTAGGGCCATGTGTTCTTCATTCCCAACTGGATAGTAAATTTAACACTTGAAGATGTAACGGGAAAATAAAAGTTAGAAGTGGTCTAGGGATTTCATTTTAGATCTAATTTGACTATCCTTATATATACATATATATATGTTTACATCTAGATTAATTTGATATTGTAGGAACGTCGCATTACAAAGGTGCACAAGGCCTGTGTCTGATCGATCACTTAGTTAAACAACGTTCATTTAAAGAGAATATACCAGGGCAGCATTTTTCATATTTATATTTTTGTTTTTTCCTCGTCTCTTAAAAATTGAGCATCAAAGTGGTCAACTTTTTGTCATAATTTCTAATTTTCTTTAAAAGTGTATTTTTAAAATATTCACTCAACTAACTAGCGGTTTTTTTCGTTCAAAGTATTTCGTCTGTTATCTTTTTTCGTTAAAACTTAATGATAAACGTGTGTAAAATAATTCATTTTTTCTATGTGATTTATGAATATTTAATACTCATCTAATAATGTAATGCAATTTATGTAGTCTAAAATTCTTCCGAAAGTAAGCTGTGTCATTATATATAGCAATCTATATATGTGGGAGAAAAGCGACACACTCATCTCGAAATATTCGTTCCTGTTAGGCATACATACTTGAAATTTGGCGAACATATTTCTTTTGTGGAAAATATAAAAAAGGATTTTTCCCGAGAGAAATTGAGTTACATATAGAAATTCCTTACTTTTATTTTAATAGAACTTAAGCCTTAAATTGGCAAGATATAATAGTTTAAAAGAAGTTTCATAAAATCGGTTTCTCAAATTGTAGTAGTGTTTTCCATTTTAGAAATTTAAATTTGATCTTTTTTTAATCAAGAGGCATTGGCTGCATGTCTTCTATTTTTTTGACTGAAGAAAAAAAACGTATTATTACATTACCCCATTTATTAATAATAGTTTCTGTGTTAAATATTTTATGAATCTTTAAACGTAATATTTCATAAACCAATCCTTATCATAGGATTCCTTATCTACAATGGCAGAATGAGGTAAAAATTGTTACATCATTTTGATGAACCTCATTATTTTGAATTTGATGTTTAATTTTGTAATCGCCAAATTGTAACGTTCAATTAATACAAGATAAAATTATAAGCATTCCTAAATATAAAGACATTTCCTTTCAATCTGAATAATAATATTTTCTTGAAAATTGTAAGTATTAATATTTTTGTAAAAATTCATATGTAATGTGATAGAAAACTGTATTGAAGATTAAAATTCACCACTATTGTGATAAATAAACTCTAAACAAATAAACTGGAAATAACTCATTAGATTGAGACATTTCCCACAATTTTTCATTCATGAGATCTCAGTAGGTCATTGATGATACTGATTATTATATATAAGAAAGCAAATGTTTAAGTCGTGTAGCATAACGTGTAGCAAATAGATGTTTATTGTTTATTTTAGATACTTCGCAGTACATCCTCTTGTTCTGTATGGCTAGCATTGCAAGAGATTTGAATCCATTTCAGTTCCACTATATACAATGACAGGATTATTGAACATTCATAGAAAATGGGGAATTATAATTTTATGAAATAAAAATTTAAGCTGGAAAAGGCTAAGTTATTCTACTAGTTTTAATGAAAATTGCTAATATCCACGATCCCAATAGCCTTCGTTTCCAATTCAATAAAACTTTTATCCGGAATCAATCATAAAACGTTTCCTTTTTCACATTTAAAAATTCCATCGAGATTGCTTTAATACTTTACATAAGAATAATCAAAGAACACCAATTGAAAGAGAAGATTTTAAATATTTACAAGCCTCATTAATTTTTTCGATATAAATTCAGTTGATGTAAATTCTCTATATGCATTAAAAAATTAAATAAGCACAATAAGAATGCTCATTTTACCACGAAAGAAAATAACTGAGAAAATTAATCTTGGTATACAAGTTGTGCTGAATTATTTTTAAGTAAAAACTTTCGTTTTACTTATTATATTTTTATATTTTGAGATGTGTTTTATCTTGCGAACAAATACAATTTGAACTTTCATTTTAACAGTATATATCAGTATAAATCATTCACTCCTATTTACCCCTAATTAGACATTTAATGAAATTATATGTTTCGTCGACCAAAATTGTCCTGTATTTGAAGAGTGTGATGTTAATATTCCCTCACTACAGATTTCATGCTTTTAAAATATTCTATATTATATTTAAATGTCACATATTTTACTTCCAAGTGACCTGAAGCCATGGTAGTAGAGTGGTAATGCTCATGAAATCGTGACTGGTTTGTCCTGAATTTTTACCCTAGTAAGAATAAATATTGAAAAAATTTAAAATATGTAATTCCTTCCCAAACATTGTCAAGATCCTTTTATTGTATTCCAAGGTCTTTAAAAAAATTTCATGTTTAGCAGTGGACAAAAAAGTCGTACTTTGGAAAGACGTATATTTATATCCGGGGAATTTAAAGCTATGGCAGAACAAAATATTTACATATGCCAGTGTCACTTAAAAGGTTAAGATCGTATCGTAGTTTTAGCATCAAGGAGAGTATTATTGAATTCGATACATTGTTACTGTATGAGGAACTGCGATGAAAATTATGAATGAATATTAGGTGCGAATATTGAAAGTTTAAAAAGCACTGGTATAAATAATTTCTTTAATAACTTCGAAAAAAGAGAATCTTTTGGTATAAATAAGTGCAAAAATTAAAAAAAAAATTTCTGGAAAAAATTTAAAGTATGACTTTTTAAAAAAAATAACTGTACGATAGTTCAAATTAGGCAATTAAGTGACGTTAAAAAAATGAAATTTTCTTGGACTAATCAATTATATAATAATTTTTATCAACTAATATCTGATTCATCAGTTGTCATAACACAGAATAACTTACTATTATAATAATTTTACGGAGCTTTGGAGATAATAAATGAATGTTGGTGCACAATTTTTAGACATGATCGTATTTTTTTCACTTTTATAGAATGAAAAACAATTGGGATTTTTCAAATTCATTGAGAAAAATATGACAATTTATCTATTGTATAAAGCGGGTATCAAAAATTTTAAAAAGGACTGAAGAATATCAGTAATTCTGTTTCATATATTCTATAGTACGAGTCTTTAAGCTCCTTTTTATGTGGTTATGGGTACAGATTATTAAAATCATTTCACTGTGAGTCTGCGTTTAAGAAATGTGTTTCCGTTTAGAAGTGAATTAAGAAAACTGCAAATTATCCTATAGGATGTGTATATTATTCATACAAAAGAAAAAAAAAATTATTTAATTTTTAAGTAAAATATTTAGTTACCTAAGAATACCTTTTCTCAATTTGTAAGAATTTTTTTTTTGGTTAAATTGTTACTTGATATTTAGAATTGTTTTCCTTTATAGCACGTTTTCTAAATTTGTCCTCTATTTTTATTACCTAAAGGAAAAACACACATTTTTACATTACGCGATATATCGTTAATTCTTTTTGTGTTAAATTTTTAAAGAACCTTTGATTTTAATATTTCATAAAGTATTCCTTTTCTGGGGGGGGGGATTTTTTATTAACAATGGAAGAATGAGGAAACAATTGTTACATCATTTTGATCAACCTAAATAATTTAAAACTAAATAATTAATTTTCAATTCGCAAAATTCGATTGTACGCGATTAAGACAAATAAAATTTTAAAATTACAAAATATTAATGAATTTCTTATAAACCTTTTTTCTTGAAAATTATAAACATTAATATTTTTTTTAAATATTCACATGTAATGCGAAATAAATCTTTATTGTAAAAGGGGATTCAACACAGTTTTTAGAAAAACACACTAAATAAATATACTGCAATAAACTAATTAGAGTAGAAACACTTTAAATAAAGTATCCTATTGGTGACCTCTCTGTGGCATTTAGTGGTACTGAGTATAATAATGAGAAAGCAAAATCTTATAGGAAACTACTCTTATAAATGCAGAATATTCTGCGTAGTCTACCAATGGATAAATCCTTAGAGTCCACAGAGCCTCGTGTTCTGTGTGCAGGATTCGTATTCTGTGTTCTGCAGCAAATATTAATATATGTAATATCAACGGTATGGAATAAGATTATAGCACATCCAGAGAAAACGGTGACTTATGATTTCATGAAATAAAAATTTTAAGCTAGAAAAGATTCACTAATGCTAATAATTCCGTTAAAAAATGCTAATATCCACGATGCCAATAGCCTATCATTTCGACTATAATATTAGTTTTATTCGAAAAGACCATACCAATTTTCCCTTTTCACATCCATAATTTTGAATGAAATTTCTTTAATACTTTGTATAATCATACTCAATATCAATTCAAAGAGCAGGTTTCAAATAATTCAAAGCCTCATTATTTATTTCGATATAATTTCAGTTGAAGTATATTACGTACTATATGAATCAAACAACAAGAACTAAAGGAATTTAAAATAAATACAATATTAAATTCTCCTTTTATCCCAAAAGAGAACATAGCTCATGTAATCTAACTTGCCATAAGTTGGGCTTAGTTGTATTTAAGTAAAAAATTTCGTTTTATGTATTAACTTTTAATTTCATTCGGATGATTTTTCCATTCTGAACAAATACTATTAAAAAATACCATTTAACAGTATGTTTCATTATGCATCATTCACTAGTATTTACTCCCAATAACACATTTAATGACTTTTAATATTTAATATTGTACAGGGCGTCTCCAAATGCCATGTAGAAACTTAGAGGTGTGGTAGAGAACATCATGAAGAGTAATAGCCGTAATTAAATAGAAAAACATGGCTAGAAAGCCACAGGGTTCGTTGTATTCGAAAGGTCGACACATGGCGGCACAATTTACTCGGCCTCTACATCTAACCGATATTTCATCGACTGGACACTAACAAGTATCTCGTATTTGTACAGGAGGAACTTCGGGAACTGCTTACCGATGTCCCTGTACCTGTTCGGAACTGCATGCCATATCAACAGGAAGGAGCTCCATCTCATTATGGAAGGTATTAACGTTACCATTTGAATCACACGTTTCCAAACAGGTGGATTAGGAGTGGTGCTCACATCACTTGGTTCCTCAGATCTCCTGATTTATATCTTCTGATTTTTTTCTCTCTGGAATCCCATGAAGAACCTTGTGTACGACGTGCCCGGCCATTTTTTAAGTGAAACTGGTAGCACAAATGTCCGTCGTTGCTGCTACCATCCGTGAAACAACCGGTACTTTCGAACATGTCCGTCAATCCGAGTTGTTACGCTTGCATACATGTCAATGGCCGCAATTTCGAACACCTCCTGTGATGTGTTTATGTTACAATTTTCTTTTATTGTTTCTTTAGTGTAATAAAAAGCTTTGCAGCACATTATGTGTTTTGCCTTTATAGTCTTTGTGTCTCATTTTCTTTTGTTAGGTATACGCTTCTGCGCATGATTTCGTTGTAGTTATGGCTCCTCAGAATGTTCTTTATCTCCCCTCCAAGTTTGTACATGGCATTCAGGAACATCCTGTATGTTAATGTCTTATTTTCCTTCCAAGTGGCCTGGTGGCCGTAGTAGCATAATAGTAATGGCCATGAACTCGCGACTGGTTTGTCCTGAATATTCTAACTAGTATGAATAAAGAAGCAAATAATTTGAAATAAGTAAATAATTCGCTAGCATTGCCAATGTCGTTTAATTGCATTCCAAAGAATTTGAAATAATTTTATGGATAGTAGTGCACAGAAAAAAAACATAATTCAGAAAGACATATATATAATTATGGGGGAAATTAACGTTTTGTCTCAGCGAGACATTTATATATGCTGGTGTCACTTAAGATGTTAAAGTTTTATTAAAGTTTTGGCATCAAAGTATAGTATTATTGAATTCAATACATTGTTATTGTATGAGGGGGCGCAATGAAAATTATGAATGAATATTGGTCACAAATGTTGTAATTTTGAGAGACAATGGTATAAAGTATTTTAGTATTTTTTTAAAATAATAATTTCAAAAACGTGACAGTTCATTCACTTTCTACAAGATCTCACTAAAGAATTACAAATGCTAAGAAAAATATACAAGCTGAACAGTGGGACGTTAATATCTAGTCACTCAGACAAGAAAAATATACTTACCTTTCCTTTTCTAATACATTTTAAAATAAGTTTTAAAATTTATGATGTTTTAAATTTAATGTTAAATTGTGCATATTTAAAATGAGTTTAATATTTTTGAGTATAAATAAATGCAAAAATTAAAAAATTATTTTGAAAGAGAACGAAATTAGGAAATTTTTTTAAAGATTGCACGATGCTTGGAATTAGGTACTTAAATAAAGTTAACAGAAGTGAAAACTTTTTTTAGATTAATCATTTTAATAATAACTTATGTCCAAAAATATCTGATTCTTCAGGTTTATACCACAAAATAACTTACTAATATAATAGATAAACTGAGCTTTGGATATAAAAAATGAATGCTGGTGCATATTCATGACACATAATCGTATTTATTTACTTGTATACAATAGAAAAAATTGAGGTTTTTCAAATTCATTGTGAAAAATATGCCAATTTATCATTGTATTTCTAAAACGGGCATTAAAAGTTTTAAAAAGGATCAGAAGATTATCAATAATTTTGTGTCATATATACTATATTATGAGTCTTCAAGTTCCTTTTTTATCTGGTTATGTATGGAGATTATTGAAATCTTTTTCCTGTAAGTATGAATTTAAGAATTTTTTTTCCGTTTAAAAGAGAATTGAAAAAACTAAAAATTATGATAAAGGAGTGTGTATATTATTCATACGAAAAAGAAAAAAAATGATTTAATTTTTAATTGAATTGTCTACTTTTGTAGGAAAACCTTGTCTCCAATTGTAAGAATTTTTTTTGGTTTATATGTTACTTGATGTTCAGAATTGCTATTCATTTTAGCACGTTTTTTAAATGTGTCCTCTATTTTTATGAACTGAAGGAAAAAAACGTATTCTTGCATTACGCGATCTATTGTTAATAGATTTGTGCTAAATATTTTATGAATCTTTGAATTTTATATTTCGTAAATCATATCTTATCAAAGCATTATGCATCAACAAGAGCAGAATGAATAAAAAATTATTGCATCATTTAGATCAACCTGCACTATTTTAAACTAAATGTTTAAATTTGAAGCCGGAAATCCTAGTATACGAATAAGACGAATAAAATTTTAAGTAATCCTAAATATTGATGTATTTCTTATAAATGTACATATTAGTTTTTTCTTGACAATTGTAAATATTATTATTTTTGTAAAAATACACATGTAATGTGAAAGAAATCATTATTGAAAACGGGGTTTCACCGCTATTAACAGAAATACTCACTAAATAAATAAACTGAAATTAGCTCTTTGGATGCAACAGTATTCTCAGAGCGCATCCTAATCGTGAAATCACAGTGGTACTGGGCATAATGTATAATAAAGTAATATTTTAAGTCTAATAACACAGTCCTGTTAGAAATGTAAAATCTATTGCTTAGTTAGCGAAAACATAAAATACTCAGATTATTCGATGTACATCCGCGGGTTTTGTGTGGCTGGCGCTGCAGGAGTTTTGAATTAATATAAGATTCACAGTGTAGAATAAGATTATTTAACATTCAGAGAAAATGGGTAATTATAATTTCATGAAATAAAAATGTTAATTTAGAAATGTTAAATAATTCTTATAATTTCGTTAAAACTGCTAAGATTCAAGATGTGCCAATAGCCATCTTCTCGACTTCAATAAAAATTTTATTCGAAAACACCACTTTTCCCTTTTCTCATCCATAAACTTTATGGAGTTTTTATGGGTAATCTATGAAGGGAGGTTGGAGAGTATATGTTAAAAATAGAGCCCTAAAAAAACTAAAACTTAAAAAAAAAATTCGCAAACTGCAATTACTATCGTTTTTCTTTTTAGCGTAATTGGGGTCCAAAACACTTTTTCGTGCCAAGCGACAATGCATGCCTTAGCTCTTTTCATGAAGAAATTGACTATTACACCTGAAAACCGCCAAATTTAGTCGTATGTATTTAATACTATTTCCGTTCGTTGAATAGCAAATTAACGAAAAATAATTATCAAAAATAAACTGTGTTTTAACAACACAACTAATATATTCCTTTAGAATATCCCCTTTTTATAGAGGTATCTTCATTAGTCAGTAACAGGTTCTGGACAGGGGAGGTTGAGATTACCAGGCTTTTTACTGATCGTCTTATTACAATTGATCAAATTATGATAAATAGAATGGAAGGGAGGAAATGATTATCTTTATTCTAAACTGCCATTCTCCGGGCACATGCACGGGATCTTCGTGGTAATATTGTGCAAAAAGTACACGTTGTGGTGTTATCCGAAACATAGTCCCGGAATGAGGAATTAGTTGAACTTGACAATTTTAAACGCGTAACACAATAAAGATGAAAAAGTATTAATCGTGGGGACGGGGTCATCAATTATTAAAACCTGAGCCATTCACAACATAAAAATTGTGCCAATCATGGTGATTTTGTGAGAAGGAATACTCAGTGAAAGTTAATCAAACTAAATGTAATTTGGGTGATATATGTGCCGTGATATGCACTTTACCTATCGATAAACCTATTGCGGTCGTCACAGTTTATATTTCTGTGAATCAGAATGATACTGACATTATAGATTATATCCACGAGACATTATACGCATGTACAGTAGGTAGTTCGAAACTACTGGGGAAAGAGTATTATATGTACTTCCAATCACACTTGGAGGCGATTTCACTAAAAATGGCGAATTGGGATTAGTCCAATTTTTAAAATCAGAGCCTATTTTGGATTTTGTTTCTGGTAGAACACTGGGAACGACTAGGTACAGTGAAAACCATTCAAGCGAGACTTTAAAGATTCTTAAATCACGTATCTACCGACGTTCACGTATCATACTTCAGTTGTTTCAAGCTTCTTGTCACAGTGATTAATAATGTCAATATAATTAATGTAATTATTACTAAAAAATATATTAATATTAAAGTAAATCAACGTTCTTAACAATGTACGTATTTACTATGAGGAACATATATTTATGTAACATAATGGACGTTTTTACACTGTTCCCAGGTCCTATAACTTATATTTAGGAAAAGATGCTGTACATACAAACAAAGTAACCACGAAAAAAGTTTTATTTTATTACAATAAAACGGTATGATAAACGCAGTGTGAATTTTTTTATAATAAAATATTAGAAACACACAAATTGAAAATTATTACATTTTAAGTGACTGGTAATACATGTATTCCATGATGCATTAGTAAATATGACTGAATTTTAGGCAATATGTAGGGATTCGCAATATCTACTGGGAAATGTGGTGTAATATAACATATTTACATTACGTTTATTGCAGAGGACTTCTCAAATGTTTTTTCTTCTCATGAAAATATGTCATAAAGAAATATCTCTCTTGATCTTCTACTTGATAAGTTAGTTTAAGATATGATATTCTTATATAAAATTATGCTAAAAACCTTTCATTTATTCTTAAAGAAATTGAATAGATTAGCTTTACTGAATGAATTAGTAACGATGCAATAATACTTGTTACTAAAGGGTATGGATAATAAGAAATAATATATGATATATACAAAAAATAAAACAATAAATGTTTGCTTTTTTTCTGTGCCCAGACTTATATTCCAAGACATTACGTTATTGCAAACAATTGCATTTTAATTGAGAAAGTATTAAAAAGAAGTGTTTCATTGGTGAAGTACATTCCTAAAATTAAATTCACTATGGGTGAAATCGGACTGGTATGGTAACATAAAAAACAATAAGAAACGATATAATAACTAGATAAATTTACTGGCTAAAACAAGTACTCTCATGGTAATTAATTATGCTCAGTCGATCTGTCTCTTATAAGAAAACTTTCAGTTACTTTACTAACATGGAGTGAATCCTATTTATTTTCCATAAATAGTTAAATTTGTTGTAATATGAATAACATACTTTAATGTTATTTCAAATACATTAGCACGACTTCCTTAAGCACGTTTTGCTGAAGAGGGAATCTGAAAAAAGCTTCAGGTTCGGCTCCAGTGGGCAATCATGCTCGATTCATCGACGCTCTTTTAGTTTTGAAATGAAAACTTTTTAGGTATAAGGTTTTTTTTCCTCTGGAATTCCACACTCACTTTTCCCCGTGAAGTGTTATTTTCTTGATGTAAATATTACTGGTATGCATCATTTTCCAATCAACTTCAGCGAGTGAACTAACTGAAGCAAAATTGCTTGGGAAAAACGTTTCTTCTGAGGCTGGAGATCGAGGATATAATACGAAAAACGCGATATAATTTTGATTCAGTAGAAACAGCATTTACGCACAGAAATGTGCCGAAAAGTTTACAATTTGATATTTTAATGAAGTTAATTAGAGAGATATTTTAACACGTGTGAGTTTATATTAATGATGTCAACTAACAGATTACAAGAGCATAAAAGCATTAATTGTTAAAAAGTACGAACATTTGTATACTTTGATAATTTTGAGAAGAGTAACCGACTCTCGGGGCACAAGTTTTCCTGTCTTTACATATTATACCGTACGATACCGTAGTGTTACATAGTATTATATAAACCATACTTACGTATTATCGCAACGGTACTTGGAGACATTATATGAAAGGAAACACATAATATTCAATTAAGCACGTACGGCGCATAGGAGATGAGTATTGACGACATGACGATCCATCTTGAACGTTTACATTGTTCCGATATTACGTAAAATACCACATTAACGTACATATTTTATAAATGTAATCTACATAAGTGATTTACATATAAATATTTTTAACAATTTGACTAATATGCGTTAAATTCCTATGTAATCATATATAAATGTATAAGAATGCATACAAATTTAAATATTGTCCTTTACAGAAAATGGATGAAATAAATATATCCCAAGATGAATGGACGAGGGGGAAAAAGAACTACTTATCACCCACATGGGAAAATATAAAAGAAAATATATTACATCCAATTAATAGGATTCTCTTGCCTAGAAAAAAATCATGAGTTTTCACATTTATCGCGTGGCCATACGTACACCCACATAGGTTTTTTTCAAAAAAAAAAATATGAATGTTTAGAACTTTAATCAAATAACTTATTTTTCGATGAATAAAAATGTTTTTGTGAATTTCTGGTGTGCTTCTGAGGGACATCTCATGAGTTTACTCCCTTGTTCTGCTGAACATCGACTTAGTAGAGAGACTGATAAATATTTCGTGTTGAAAACTCAGCATGTTGGTATGGTTTTTATGTTAGGAGAAGGAACTGACAACTAAAAGATCATCCTCGACACTTGATTGTGCTTCATTTTTACGAGGTTAGTCACCAATAGCCCTCGAGTTGCTTTATATGGCAACGTTGACATGTATTCAGTGAAACTCAAATGAAATATTGATTGTCTACCAATTAATTGGGCAGTTTCTCAATTTAAGGAATTCCGAAATATTAAATGAACTTATCTTGCTAGAGTCAGACACGTAGTAGTTTGTCCTATGTTTATTCCTATAAAACTTTGCGTGTTACAGCCGATGCTATCTGTTAGTGAGAGGGAACCATTTTTTGGGGCATTTCGATAATAAAAAACCGTTAAAGTTCCCTGTATTTATATGAACATATTACAGGTTTTAATTATGCCAATTATCAAAGAAAAAATGCCAAGATGTTACAGTTTTCAACAGGGTTTGTAACCACTTCAACGTTAAGTACCACTTTAATGCTGAGGAGCGAATTTGTATTGATCGTTGACGCCACGATCCATTCAATGGTCACCAAGATCACCAGATATTTCTCCACTGTGTTTCAGTGTGTGCGCTTTTGTAAAGGATCAATTGCACACTCCTCCTTTCTACGCCTATTCCCGAAGTAAAGTCAAGAATTCAAACTTCATTTAATATAATCTATGGAAACATGCTGGCAATAATTGATTTACCGATGGTGCAGAGTGACGAAAGGGAGTCCCACGAACTATTTGTGATAATTGTAAACTTGGGATATTTATCTTCCAGCAATATGTATTTCCCCCTGTATAATACATGCAATAAATTAATCTTCATGTCCAACTACTTTGTAATATGCTGTATAATACATATTTTCTTACGACGTCCTTAAGCTTAACATTTTTTGGAGTGATCCTATGTTCAATTAACACAATATCCTGTAGTGTGTGCTTTAGGTCATTCATCAAATAGCTTCTTTTCAACTGTATTGGGAAAATATTAAAAAATGATTTCTTGTATATTTTCTAAAGGAGTGGAGGAGATGATCGAATCTAAAAAAGATTCTTAGGCATTCAAATTTAAACACGTACGAATAGTCAAATACATACGATTGGTTACTGATCAACCATATGGTTGATTTAAATACATATTATTAATCAATATATGTTTCGTATTGTATCTTTTATTTTAATAATATAATATTTCAGAGTACAAAACATTTTTTTCTTATAATTAATATGTGAAAGCTTAGATGAGAAAACTTGTGAAGACTTCTGGAGAAAGATGTGAAGCGATAGGAATTTTTAAAGGATGCAACGATTCACCACTATCATCTGAAATATGTTGTAAATAAATAAACTGGACCTAAGTTAAAAACTAATGCATGTGGTGCTTTTTCCTCTGTATTCGAGATCTCTCAGTGGCCTTTTTTTGTTGCTGAGTATACTACTAAGAGAAAATCTGTATTTTAAATGTTCTGCTTCTAGTAACGTATAACCTATTGTGTGGTTATCGACTGTATGGACTTTCGGTTTTATCGCACTTCCTGGGAAATTTAATAAGAGTGCTGAAGAAGTCCGTGGAAGATTTTTCATAAGAGAGAAATAATAAGAAGGAATGATCCGCATTCATAAAAAAGGAGTATTCATTATTGAGTGAAGGGCAAATAATGTTAAACTGGAATAAATTGAATAGAATCCGTGGGCTTAAAGTATCCAAAAGTAATTTATTAATACGGAACCACCCATCAGAATGTCACTCACTGTTCATCCATGGATTGGAAAACACTCCAAGATTTTCTCGTCCAATATTCCGATCGGCCGCACAAGCGCTCATTATTTGGTATTCGCAAACGATAAAATTTTTACACTGACTTTATTAGCATAAACGTGGACACCACATAAAAAGGTGCAGTGTGCAATTAAATTAACAGAATTTATTTAAATCAGTCACGCGTGTACAGTGACATGATAGAACGGAATGGACTGTCGACCAGCCGACATCAAAATTTATCCACCAATGCGAAATTACTTTAAAAAACATGAGTATTTTCAAACTACCTTTCTATCTCATCGTTTAGTATATCCTGATAGGTAGTTCCGTAATAATAAGGCATTAATTTTGGATACTTTAAACCTGGACACCCGGTATTTCTGTTATCTATGCTAGCCTTTCTGTCGACTTTAATAAAACTTAATAGACAGAACCATCCAATACTCATTTTTCAAACTGATATATTCAACTTAGTTCTTTAATAACTTTTACATTCATAGTCTTCGAACATTAATTGCAAAAAACGCTTTTCACCTAGTTCTAAGAATTTCGGATGCTACTCAGCCTCATTTGGAAAGAATAAAATTTCTCTCCATGGATCAAATAAGGATTAACTATATTTACAAAAAAATCGATTAAAATGTTTATTTTATGCAAAAGAAAATAGCCGGACAAATGAAACATTGACGCACTTAATGATTTCTAGAGAATAAATTGTATTTTTTTTTTTACTTTTACCAATTATGTTTTTTTAAATATTTTATCCCATTTAAACTAATGCAGTTCGATGTGCAGTTTTTTTCTGAGCAATGCAGCCGGTAACCGGCCAAAACTCTTTTAGTCAGCTTAGACCATTTTGCTGTATTTGACGCTATGTCCTCTCATGGGTTAATTCCCATTTTTCCCTCTGAAGTTAGGAATTTTTTTCTCTACAGGATTTCCATCGCTTTATCGAAAAAATGTCGCAGCAATCTTATTTGGGAAGCCTTAAATATTTGGATTCCGTACGATTCTCTGCATTTCAATTAAAGTTCAAGGTTTTATCGTATTCTCCAGATTCCTTTTCTCTAGTTGCAGCGAAAATTTTTCTGAAGATTTTCCTCTCTAATGGCATCAGTTTCACTTCGTCTTTGTTAATTTCCACAATCGCGATCGTATAAAACAATTGATCTTAGTTGAGTCTTGCATAACTGTATTTTTCTTTTGCTATTTATGTATTTAGATTTAAACTGGTTTCGCAATATTGATTCCATTTTTGATTTAAATTTGTATGTCATTACTATTATTTACAGTGTACAGTTTAACAATATATAACATTGTGCATCACACATTCCCGAGTACTTATTTCCAGGTCTTTTTAATGATTATAAATGTTTCATGTGATATTTCTCGTTCCATATTTCCCAATGTCCACACTAGCATAATGGTTATAGTCACGATCTAGCGTCCGGTTTGTAATGGTTCGAATCCTGGCGCCATTAAAGACATGGCATTTCGAGAGGCTGATATGCATTAACTCTTTTACGGTTCATATGGTGGAGTGGGTGCTAGGACAGGCATTATACTCGTCGCTTGAAAATGATTTAATATTACAAGGCTATCACCAATTTTCTCGGTATTGCCTTATATGCGATGTTAAAAAACACACTAAAAGGAAGTATAATTCACATCTCTTAATTGTATTTCCACATAAAAGCGATGCATGGTTTCTAAATGTTCATGAAAGGAGGTGCTGAGTGAGGAAATACAATCTTTGACACTAAAGTTCTGTGAATAGAGCCCTGTAACATTAATCTAGAAGAAGTATTAACGAAAGTTACTTTACTGTCCTTCGCAATAGTCACCTCCCATAACTATGCACCCCTGAAATCTGCTATACATGTCCTGGAAATTTTGCAAGATGTCTTGTTTTGGGATGGCGTTCAAGAGGATCGTTATTTTTCGTTGGATGTCAGGAATATCGTCAAATCTCTTTCTTTTCAAAGCGAATTTGAGTCGTAGGAATAGGAAGAAGTATGGAGATTGAGATCTGGCGAGATGTTCGGTGTTCACATTGTAGCTCCCCTTCCCCTTTTTTGGAGCTTTATGACGGTTTTGGCTGTGTTTGGAAGAGTTTTATAGAGAAAACCAATGAACATCGTTGTATGTACTGGGATTGACGTTTCTTGAAACAGTTCAAAATTACAATGTACATTGCATCATTCATCGTCATCCGCTTAGGTATAAATTCCTTGTGGACAACGCCTTGACAATCAAAAAAGATGATGATCATCTTTTTGATGCGTCTTTTTTCCTGCGATTTGATTCAGTGAGAACGCCATTCCGTGCTTTGCCACTTCGTTTCAGAGTTGTTCGTTCGTGAGACATCAGACATCCGGCAATTATTCTCAGTTCATGAAATTTCATATCGCATCAGCCGCTTCACCAAAATTATGTGAAACCTCTAAACGTGCCTGCTCCTGATCTTTTGATCGTTAAATTTCCTGTTTTCAGTTAAGAACCAATGCACTAAACAAGCACGCGTCATACAATAAGTCTCACACGGAACAGAAATGATGCTGAACTAGACAAAAGCGAGGGCAGATGGCCAACACCTGCCACTACGCATTAGCAATGTTTTGTTTCCCCAGTCTCGCCAGATAGGTTGTTCTGATTTCATTCACGTATATTAATCTCGATTTTTATAAATATCGCTTTTTGAAAATGCCCAATTGCTATGGGTAACGGATCACGCAATTTAAATCACTGTCAAATGAAAAGGGTCATATCTGGCACGCACTTGGAAATTACAAATCATGTCAACGTGAGAGCTTTGATGATCAGCAGATTTGAAGTGCATCAGCTCATCTACCTGACTGATCTTTAGTGAAACCAGCTTTTGAACTCACCACTCGATAAACCAGTCACGAACTTAAGACCTTTTCCTAACACTTTTGTTGAAATCGGTCACTCATCCAGACAGAAATGAAAATTTTGAAGAATTAGTAACCGCTTTAAAAATTTTCCCGCTTTAATAGAAATTTTTAAATTTCCTGCAAAGGAAAAGAAGGAGAGATATTTGGGACAAAACAATTTTCAGTAGTTCAGGATAAAATTTTAAAAAAAGACGTTATTCATCCACCAGTGTTTTCTTAACAAATAGAAGTTGTAATGCCAGTCGATTCCTACCTCCCTCTGAAACCCCATGTCTTCTATCAGACCCAGCTAAGTGTGTGGGAGAAACTGAATAATCAGTAGACATGATATCAGATTAATTATTTTATTGTCACCAAAATATCAAGGACACACAATAACAATCTAATTATCATAACACATCAGATAGTAGAGCGTGGAGGTGAGACTCAATAGCCTGGGGATAATAATGAGGACCCTCAACTGACTCCACTATAGCTAAAACACGCTCAATATAAACTACGTCGCACACTAATTTGCTAACTTCTATTTAAATAAGGATCACGATACCTGTACTTTCATGAAGTCAAGTCCTACACTTGAACATTGAAGGCGATCCTTTTCTGGATTTAATCACCGTTGACTTATACATTTTCAGTAGTCTTTCATTGATAAACTCCAAATGCACTTAATAATTTGACGCTACCTTACTCTCCAAATAACCATTTAACCTTAAGATTATCAATAATTTTTTTGTCATGTATTCTATATTACGAGTCTTCAAGTTCTTTTCTATGTGGTTATGGAAACAGTTTATTGAAACCATTTCACAGTTAGTCTGCGTATAAGAAATGTTTCTGTTTTAAAGCGTATTGAGAAAACTAAAAATTATCATATAAGAGTGTATATATATGATTCTACAAAAACAAAATTAAATAATTTAGCTTCAAACTAATTTATCAACAATTCTAGAAATACTTTGTATCCAATTGTACGATTTGTTTTAGATTCGAATGTTATTTGATACTTAGAATTGTTATTCCTTAGCACGTTTTCTAAATGTGTCCTCTATCTTTTTAACTGAAGGAAAAATACGTATTTTTACATTGCACCATTTATTAATAACTGTTTCTGTGTTAAATATTTCTGAATCTTTAAATGTAATATTTCATAAACCGATCTTTATCATACATTCTTTATCTATAATGGCAGAATGAGGTAACAATAGCTGCATCATTTTGATGAACCTCATTATTTTAAATTAAATTTTTAATTTTGTAATAGCCAAATTCCATCGATCGATTAAAACAAGATAAAATTACAAGCATACCTAAATATTTATATAATTTTATAATTCTAAATATTAATAAATTCTTGAAAATTGTAAAAATTAATATTTTTGTAAACAGTCATATGTAGTGTGGTAGAAAACTGTATTGAAGATGAAGATTCACCACTATTGTCAGAAATACACACTAAATAAATAAGCTGAAATTAACACAATAGATTAGCAAAAGCTCTAAATATTTGAGATTCATGAGATCTCAGTAGAACATTAATGGTACTGAGAATTATGTATAAGAGATAAAAAGTTTTAATTAGTGTAGTATACTTATCTTAAGAATATATTCCGTAGTGTATGAATAGGTGATTATTTTAGCCTTCCTAATACATTCTCGTGTTCTGTGTAACTAGAAGTGCAGAAGTTTTGACTCAATATTAAGTCCAAGATGTAGAAAAGATTATTGCACATTCATAGAAATTATTATGATGGGGAATTATTACTTCATGAAATCAAAATTTAAGCTCGAAAAGATTAATATCTTCTAACAGTTTCATTATGAAAATGCTAATATACACGATCCCAATAGCCATCGTGTCGACTTCAAAAAACCTTTCATTTGAATCTAACCTAAAACGTTTCCCTTTTCAAATTCAAAATTTCCATCGAGATTGCTTTAATACCTTGAATAAGCACATTAATGCAAAATCAATTGGAAGAAAAGATTTCAAATGGTTCCAAGCTTCATTATTTTTTTTTCTCAATATAAAATCAGTTGATGTAAATTATATATATGAATTAAAAAAATTAAATAAACCCAATAAGACTGCTCCTTTTACCACAAAAGAAAATAACTGAAAAAATGAATCTTGGGATACAAGTTGTGCTGAATTATTTTTAATAAGTAAAAACGTTCGTTTTACTTATTATCCTTTAATTTCTTTCGAGATGTGTTGCCCCTTATGAACAAATACTATTTGAACTTTCCTTTTAACAGTATATATCAGTATGCATGATTCACTAATATTTACCTCTAATTAGACATTTAATGAAATTATAAGTTTCGTTGACCAAATTGTCCTGTAATTTAAGAGTTTGATGTTAATACTCTCTCACTACACATTTCTTGACTTTTAATATTCTATACTATATTTAAATGTTACATATTTTCCTTCCAAGTGTCCTGAAGCCGTGGTAGTAGAATGCTAATGGTCATGAAATCGTGGCTGAATCATGGTCATGGTCATGAAATCCTGAATTTCACCCTACTAGAAATAAACAATCAAATAATTTGAAATAAGTAAATCTATCGCAAGCATTGTCAAGATCCTTTTATTGCATTCCAAGGCCTTTAAAATAATGTTATGGATATAGTTTGTACAAAAAATAAATCGTACTTAGGAAAGACGTATACATATGCTTTGAAATTAACAATTTGGCTGAGCATGACATTTATATATGCCAATGTCACTTAAGAGATTAAAGTCGTAACTTAATCTTAGCATCAAATTATAGTGCTATTGAATTCAATATATTGTTATTGTATGAGTGGGCGTGATTTAAATTATGAACGAATATTGGGTCGAGATTATTGAAACTTTGAGAAACTGTTGTATAAATTGTATTTTTTTTAATAATTTCAAAAAGAGATATTTTTCTTCTTACAAGCCTCACTAAATAATTACAAAAAATCCTAGGAAAAATATACTACCTGATCCATTACGATGTACATTTTAAAATAAGTTTTAAAACTTGTGATGCTCCCATTTCTTTAAAATTTAATGTTAACTTGAACGTTTAGAAACAGTTTAATATTTTTTAGTATAAATAAATCCAAAAATTTACAATTTTTTTGGGGGGGGGGAATATTAAGCAAAAAGTTTAGAAATTGTGCGATGCTTGGAATTAGGTAAGGAAATGGCGTTAACAGAAATGAAACTTTTTTAATTAATCAATTGAATAATAATATCAATGGAATAATATCTGATTTATCTGTTATCTAACCACAGAATAATTTACTAATTTTATAAATTTACAGAGCTTTCCAGATATTAAATTGATTTCAGAGCATGATTATCAGCCACTATCGTATTTTGTTCTCATGTACAAAGCATAAAAAAAAGAGATTTTTTCGATTTCGTTGAGAAAAATATGCCGAATCATCAATTATATTTATAAAAGGGGAATTAAAATGTCACTTATCCTGTATTACGAGACTCTTCAAGCTTCTTTCTATGCGGTTATGGAAACAGATTATTGAAATCATTTCAAAGCAAGTCTGCGTTTTTTAAGAAAGGTATTTCCGTTTAGAAGTAAATTTGGGACAACTACATATAAGAGTGTTATTTATTCATACAAAAAGAACACAATTATTTAATTTTGTACTAAAATGCCTACTATTCGATTAATACATTGTTAGTTTTTTTTCTTTTTTTTTTTTTTACTTTCAAATGTTCCCTGATATTTAGAATTAATTTTCTTTATAACACGTTTTCTAATTGTTTCTCTTTTATATTACTCTTTTATAAGTTTCAATTGTATGTAACGGAATCTTTGAAATTGATTTTTACCCACATTAAAATTCCAATTGATTCGAAATTTTGCACTTTTGTCAAGGACCTTATCAGATACAATACTTGCATAATTTTGTTCCATTGTCCTGACCATGACATCATGAATAACAATTTACAGATCTGGCGAATAATTTCATAAACCACTTCCAGATTGGTGACTAATTTCATAAACCACTTCCAGATTGGACGACTAATTCCAGATTTAGCGACTAAAAATTAAGGTGACGACTCGTGCAAGTGAAAAAAATAATACAGGCTCTAACTGCTAAGTATTTTTTTTAAAAATTTTATAAAGTTATACATTTAGAAGTAATGATACGAATAAACATTAAAGCAATACGTTTGAAATATGGTAATAGGATTGACACTTAATATTATATTAACACGTTTCTAATAACACGCCTTCTTGTATGGTGGAATTTTGTAATTGATTTTAAACCATAACTTCCCGATGAGCTAGAGACTTGAAACTGCGACAATAGCTCAAAAGTGGATGACAATGCAAGAACATGTGAAAAAAGAAGGGGAAAAAATTAAAAGGAGGAATTTTATATTTTTTAGTCTGTTATAAAAACATGGTGCATTAACCATTTTTTTTAATTCGAACTTTATCTTCTTAATACGTTTTTATTAGTTTAAACTGCATCTATTGAGACGGAGTCTTTGAAATACTGAATCTTTGAAGACGAGCCTCATCCGAGGCCCCGTAAGCGAAGAGAATAAATATCCTTCAGATCCGGTAATTAATTTCCATTGAATAGTAAGACTAATTTCAGCAGCAAGTAATTCCGGCTCCAAATATCTTTCTCAAGGATAAATTCAACAATGAAAAAATAATAGCTTAAAAATCTAAAAAAACGACGCTTTTATTTTAGATACAACTAAAAAAGAGAAAAAAAATATAGTTTTAAAAAAATAAAAAAACAAGTGTAAATATCACTATTTAGCCTTCGGTACTATTACAAGTTTTTAAATGTTTTTAACTTTTTAAAAGTTAAATTTTTGAAAAGTGTTTTTAGAAAACATACTATATTAATTGTACTATCATTAAGCCTAAATCATAGTTTTTTGCAGAAATTACCAGCTGTCGAAAACATTCTTTCGGCATGTATGCTAGTTGGTCGAACTGTGAGCAATGCGCAATATCCTTTTTACAAATATTTACCTCTAAATCCCTCACCTTCAAATAAAACGATTTCTCGTCGGATGATTTTGGATGTAGCTGGTTTTTGCAAATTAATATGGTTTGTTGAAATTTTTTAGCTGTCCTTAATTCTAATTTTTGTTCAAGTGACAGTTCCCTTCAGTAGTGATATTAGTGTCATCATCATCTTCGATAATTGCAAAGAATTCTAAATATCGGTAGTCGGTATCCCGGTATACCGGCATTGCAATCCTAAACACATTTAATGACTTATAATTTTCTGTATTATACAGGGTGTCTCCGAACGCTGTGTACATACTTAGAGTGGAGATAGAGAACATCTTGAGGATTCATAAATACATAGGAAATCATTGTTGGAAAGCGACAGATGGCGCTATAC